>CALNVZ010000641.1:35833299-35863044 GCA_940671915.1 Paracentrotus lividus | reverse complement strand
GGGGGGGGGGACCTATCCTCCGGGGGAGTTGTCCTCCAGGGGAGTTGTCCAGGAGGAAGTTGTCCTCCGTGGGAGTTGTCCCTGCGGGAAGCTGTCCTCCGGGGGAGTTGTCCTCCAGGGGAGTTGTCCTCCGGGGGAGCTGTCCTCTGGGAGTTGTCCCCGGGGGAGTTGTCCTCCGGGGGAGATGTCCTAGAACCGACTTAACCCTATCAATATTCAGAATGAATTTTTGAATTTTCCAGACAATTCTCTTTCAGAATATGTATACTTTTATGGGTATAGGGTGTGAAATATAAGAATAATACTCTATTAAATAAAAACGATACAATTTCTTTGAAAACATATCATGTAACAGAAAAGGGCCCACCTCAAAACGCATGGCCACATATGTATGAAGGAAGTGCCTAAGTCTGCGCACCTAAAATTTGATCTCAATTTAAATAAAAAATAAGATATTATCTTAAGATTCATCAATGGTATTCCATTCTTCATATTCTAATGCTCATTGAAGCCAACACTTTTGAGAAATCATGTACAAGAACGATGTTTTTACGACTTTTCGACGGGCTTGTCATTTTGTGTAGCAAAATTGAATAGTGCCCATGTCTGCAAACTAACCGTCATTTTGCAAGCAAATCAAGCGCACGCAAGTTTTTGAAGTTCACTTTTTAAAAATGGATGAAATTTTCAGGGTAGCAAATAAAACTTGCTGAAAACCATTGTTAATCAATTATTTTCACTGTTTGTGTATCAAAGTGGATTGTTGAGGTTAAGATTGAAGGTTGATATTAGTAATTAGTTGGGGATTTTCTTCTTTCAAATTCGCGAAATGACGTGGGTGCGCAAACATAGGCACTGCGTAGACTTAGGCACTCTTACCATATTTAATGTATTTCTAAAAACTATAATGACTCTACTATGTCTGGAATTTGCTTGAAATGTTGAGAATCATTAACTTTATGATATCACTTGAAATTATAAGACCCTTCAGTAAATACTTTGACTAGATTTTTTTTGCTATTTTGTATTTATATATATATATATATTTTTAACGTCATTTAAATATTATTTTCATTATACAAATCAATTAATAATAATAATATCAAATAATATTAACAATATACTGCAAATATATATATATATATATATATATATATATATATATATATAAACAAAAAACTTAGCGAAGAGATTGATGCTTCATCCCTATACCAAGTACCAGAATCATTTCCGCCATTTTGGACTGCCCATATTACCTGCACTAATTCAATGCCAAAATGCACCCCTTGAATACAACAAATTGACCTGTACACAATATTATGATCAAAATGAAGCTATAAGCTTACTCAATATACAAACAATTAAAATTACCCCCTCAAACTCTTTTTTTCAACATCACATTCTGTAAAATATCGAATTTTACATCAGGGTAAAAAAATGCCGTAATTTTTACCTATCTTGTTGGTTTTCAGGAATTTTCTCAGTGAAATTTCGGCATCAGATGCTCTCACGATGATATATTTTCGTAATCAGTTCATATGAACATTATATGGTGCTCACACCGGTCACCGGTCACGACATGATTTGCTTCAAGTGGCCCATACATGCCATATTACCAGCTGGCCCACATTAACTGCATGTATATAAACGTACACATTACTGCATTTTTTTTGCTATATCTCAAAGTTAACAAGAAATTGTCCGAGTTAAGAATATGTATTTCTTATGTATACATCACAACATTTTAAATGCTTTCTCGCAATATTTACAATGATTTTATTCGAGGAAGTATAGTATAACAAACTTATATACGGTATCTATATGTATTCTTAATTTAATCTATATGGTAATGAATTGATCTACAGTGCGTCCCAGAAAGAACTATACACTTTTGACAATGCTACCAAATTAAAAATATATGATTCTTGGGGAAAAAGTTTAGATGTATATGAGGCTCATATTCTCAACTATCATTATGACACAAAAAAAAAAAAAAAAAAAAAAAAAAAAAAAAAAAAAAAAAAAAAAAAAAAAAAAAAAAAAAAAAAAAAAAATCGAAAATAACGCATTATTCAATAAGAAGTGCCCACTTTTATGAAGGACACAAAAACAACCTGCGCAGGAATTTACTATTCATTTACCCCCTAGGTATGGCATGCCAAGAAGGATTCAAGTAATAATGGAATAAATCGACTAACAATGACAAAAATAAACTGAAGTCAGAGCAAAAACTCAATGATATGAAAACAAAACGGTGAAAAACTATATTTTGCATAATATTGATTGTTTATTTCTGACTTTTGATATATCTTTTACTCTGTTAGCTGATTCGTTCAGTTATTTCTTTGAATTCTTCTTGGCATGCCATACCCATGTAGTAAATGAATAGCGAATTCCTTGCACAGGCTATTTTTTTGTGTCCTTCATAAAAGCAGGCATTGCTCACTGAAGATTGCGTTATTTTCAGAATTTTTGGTGTCATAATGATCGAGGGTCGAGGGTATGAGCTCTATATACGTGTAAACCTTTTCCCCAAGAATCATAAATTTTTAATTTGGTAGCCTTGTCAAAAGTGTATAGTTCTTTTTGGGACGCACTGTATATTTTTTTTTACATATAATACATGTATTTAATTCTTTGTATTTCTCTTGTTATCTCGTAAAACCTATAATGAATCGAGCGTGTTAAGAATATGTATGGTTAACTCGTTTATTACTTGGGGATATTCCTTTGAATAGAGTAAATTACTTATAACTAACTTTACAACGTCATAATGGGTCAGATGCATAAAAAGTAGCAATTGCTTGAAAGCAATTGCTTCAAGCAAAAGCAATTGCAAGCCAAGCGAAAGATCAAGCCAAAGCCATTGCTACATTTCGTATGCATAACCTTATGCTAGTGCTCAAACCCTTTGCTTGCCTTAAGCGAGCAATTGCTAGCGGATTCAACAATAGCGACGTCACGCTGATGCGAACACGACTCGCAAAACAAAGGCGAGACTCGTATGCAAAGGAAAGTGAGATGATTTGGGAAGAGATACTGAAAAAATAGACAACTTCACTTTTTTGCATATTCTTCATAAAGTTATAAAAAAATAAAAATAAAGTTACCAATTATTGGTTTGATTAACCATGTTAACCGTTCAAAAAGATTGTGAAATACACAGAGACACTGCTTTTCAGGAAATTTCTGAATTCAGGAAAACTTTGCTTCTAATTCCGGTGTTCTATCTCACAGAACTATGGTTTCCTCTGTGTTTTTATTGACTAATTACATAAATATATTCCTTAGATATGTCGAGAAACAGTAGCCTGGCTTATCCCCAACACTCCCCCACTGATGCTTGGAACCCTGGGTCCGCCAGGTAATGGAGCACCGGTGTAATGCATCCTTCCCCTGTTTCATCGTGTTCTTGTAAGAATCTGTAAGCCATTCATTCCACATTCTTTTTATCGAAACGAAAAAAAATTCTGATAGATCTCTGGAGTAATTTCTTCTCGATTAATTTTGTTCCTGTGCACCTTAGATTTTTCTCTCACATGCATAAACATGATGATTAAACCGTGAATGTCTTGATCAAGCAAACGCTCAAGCTGCTATGAAGGAGCTTGACAAAACACGAGCAAATGCCTAAGCGCACTAGCAAAATGTTTGCTTTATGCATACACTTTTTAGCAGTTGCTAAATCGTCAAGCAAGTGCTAGCAGGCAGTTAGCAATTGCTTGAGCTTACTAGCAAAAGCTTTTGCTTGCAAGCAATTGCTCATTTTTATGCATACGGAATCAAGCTAAAGCCTAGAAAAAGCAATTGCTATTTTTTATGCATCTGACCCAATGACTGCATTTCACTGAATCCAATTTATCGATCTAGCTTTTTATGTGTTTGACTTGCTTCTCTAAATTCAAAATATGTATAAATAACTCATAAAACAAAAACAAAAACACACAGTGCGCAAACTCTTAAAAAAAAAAAAACAGTGAGCAACATCTTCTCAGCTAAAGGTAATACTTATATATACATGGTAGTTAGTTGGAAACTTCTACCAAACTGGAATTTAGCCCAGGAATTAAATCAGTATATCAAGATTGAGTTAATTTCGATAGACATAAAATCAGAAACTAACAAGCGAACGGAAAACACTTTTAGGGCCTTTACATCGGGCAAACACAAAACCATATCAGAGGAGTGTGATTTGTATACACAATGTATGCTTTAATACGTTTTCAAAGATACCTCACAAGAGCCCTAACTATAATAATATCTTGCAATTGTTCGAGATGGATTTTTACAAACATGTCAAATTAACCGACTTAGTTGCAAGGTTTGCTAAGGTCTCCTTGCATCAATGTATTGCTGAGCATTTCGTCGAGACTACCTACTTCTTGGATTCCCATGTTTGTCGGATTCTCGCAAATTGCCTCTTGGAGGAGCTACTTACTGATAAGAGAAAAATGTAGAAGGAAAGAAAAATAAAGCACAATTAATTAAGTTGATTTTTTTTTTTAAAGTAATTCATACGCGTTTCAGCTCAATTAATTCCAATCAACGCTAATTTGAATAATATACGTGGGTGTTAATAAATCGACTAAAGTCTGGAAAGTGTTTGTAATTATCTTATCTAACGTATGGGTGATGGGGCTCCTAGAGGGGCTCCAAACAAAATAAGGCATGGGTTTATGGTGTCCGTTATGCCAATAAGTTCTTGTGCGCTGTATATATCCTTGAACTTAGCTTAAATTATGTCGTGAATCGTTTGGCATAGATATAAAGAACTAAAACGTATTCAATAATCAGTCTAAGACCTAGATGGTGAATTCAAGAACTACCAAGACTTTTGTATCAGGAGAACTACCAATGGACTATTACCCACCAGAGCAACTATCCCCCAAAATAGAGTAAAGTTGAAATTTTTGGGTAAGGGTATTTGTCAGGGTAATTGTCTTAGAACCAATAAACCCCTCGTGACATTAATAAACAAAAATTGGAAAAAACAAAACAAAACAAAAAACAAACAAAAAACAAAACATGCGGTACTTACATTCATGTAGAATGATCTGAGCTGTGTGCCCCAATCCAGCATTTTGCAAAGCTTCGTGTAGTTTATCCACCTGTTCGCTTGGTCTCACCCTTCGTCTCCAGTCACGAAGCATCTCACCAAAACCTGATCTGGAGACATGGTTATATGATATATCATCTCTGTCGAGGTATTTCTCTACAGCTGTATAAGAGAAGCCAAGCTGGTAGCCAAGAGACTGGACATCCTTCGGTGTATGGATTACATTTATGATGGTCTCTAGGAGCTGGTCTGATGCAAATAACAATCGGCCTTGCCTAAGGAAATTATAGCATTCAAAAAGAATTTGGAGTAGCAAAAGTTAGAAATAATACAATAGAATCAACTTTCCATAATCTGGTCTCAAGCTACACATAAAACAGGCAGAGTAAGCCACACAGGAGCTTGAAAATCATTTTAACAATACATGTATAGCGAACTTTGATCTTTACCGATATTTCAATATGCTTTACCATTATCATTTTTACCACCTACTGTATTCAATAACAGGGCAATAATGCTTTTTAAATAAATTATCAGCAAACGTTTTGTTTTGTCAGACAAATAACAATTCACAATGTTTAGCTTGGAAAAGGTCTCCGTGTCGTCCCATATGCAGTAAATGTTTGACATATCTAATTTTATAGATTTTTATTACTTTAATACACATATCATAGAGAATGGTAGGGTCCTGCAAATCATTTATAACATTTATAGGCATACGGGTTTTATTCTAGACAAATCTTTGCTTAAATTATAGATATTTGATAATGCTCTTCAATCTTGCTTTGATTTGACATAGAGCAGTTATAGTTGTTATTTATCAGAGAAACATGATAAAATTCCCAAATCTTACAATAAAAATGTCTGTGCAATATTTAATTTGGCAGTTAAATCAATTTCCGGTTTTCACTTACGAATCCATGACACTAAGTGTATAATCCGGTTCCACTGAATGCAGTTGGAGTCAAGGGAGAAAATGGAGTAAAACAAAACGGTTAATATAACATGTACATGTATATTTGTCATATGTAATATTCTTTGTTATTTGTATTCTTTTCATGTGGTAAGGCGCCTTGAGCATTTAACAAAATGGATATGATACAAGATACAAGATATAAGATTCTTTATTGGTCTATGCAAATACATAGAAATGTGACTTCCAGTTGGCTTTTTCAAGTTAAAGGTGGTGTATAGTTTCGGGAGAAAGAATTATTTTTGGGGATTCCCATTTAGATAATTATGAAAGATTGAATCCAATAACAATAACGAAGCAAATTATAATACTTTAAATCTCGTTTTACTGTCTTAATTTCATAATTTAAGTATTAAAAAAAATTAGACAGGGACCCGTCTCAGGTTAGCGCTCACGTGAAAAACCAATGGGGATGCTCTTGTGTGGGTGTTACACACAGTTCTTTGCACTAATTCACGTCGTAACCTCCGGCGTGCGAACGTTTCAGCAGAGGTCTAAACGGCAGTTAAATTACGCTTCATTCAAACATTTTCAATGAAATTCATCGGAAATAATGAAACGGATGTCACAAGATCTCTCACACATATCTTTTAGTGCAATGTGTACAATATGTAACCACATTTGATCGGTTTTGTGCCAATTCCTGTTTTTGTTACCAAAACTATACACCACGTTTAAAGACATAAAATAAATACAACACTATGGCAATATGGTATAACATCAAAGTAAAAGAAAACAAGCAAAGGCATTGACTGAACATAGTTTACAAGGATAATGGCGATATATAAGTCGCAGGTATTATTATTATTATTACATAAAGAGATATGTTGAAATTGAGAAATCGAAACAAAACTTCTTCAATCTACTTGGTGGCAAAATGTATTTTATACCAATGAATAATGACTGGCATATACAAATATATGAAATAATTTTTTAATGCCGAAAGTGGAATATCATTATCTTTTTAAAAATCCTCCTCTAAATGATAAATGTTCTGCTTTCCGGTCTTCACTTACGAATCCATGAGTGCATAATTCGGTTCCACTGAATGCAATTCAACTCAAGGGGAAAAATGGAGTAAATCAAAAGTGTTAATATCATGTAAAGAGACAACTGGAAATTCAAACAAATCTACATGTATGTTAATCTACTTTGTGGCAAAATGTATTTTATACCAACGAATTTGGCTTTTACATATAAACGAAATTGATTTTTAATGTCGAAAATTGTTAATACCCCTGTCAATTTTTAAGTTATTTGAATTTTCCTTTGAAATGAATGTGTTTCGTATTCATTTATTTTTTTTTTTTTTGTGTGTGTGATCAATACGCTACTAACAACGGCACAATGAGGAACATTTGAAATTTTGAGAAATTTGATATTCCAGGGGTAGATTCACGAATAACACAATGTTCATTATTATTCATACCCTAGGGGTAACCAGTTCAATTTCTTATCCCATAACCACGAATATAAACACAAAACAAAAAGAAAGTTCCCCCTTTTTCAGATATCAATAATTTTTGAGCCAGGAGGAATTAAAAACAATTGATTATATGTCCATGTAGGGAATTTAATTAGCTACCATAGGAGCGAATTTTAGGAAAAAATCATTAAGTCATGCTTCAGTGATTAATGGTTGAATGTAAAAATGTCATTTTTTGAAGTTCACAAGCCTAAAATTACAACTGTGATTCAATGATATCGTACTTATTTTCAGATTTTAAACAATTTACTCGTCAGAATGTATGCAAAAAGTGCTTCCCAACATACGGAAACGAAATTTGCGTCAAATTTCACGGTTGAGTGAGCATGCAGCAAAAATTGCCCAAACTGCGATTCCTACTTCTTTGTTATGGTATAATCGATCAAATGTGAGGGAATTCCTGTTTTGGAAGTGTGTGCAACCAATATCCATCCATTCACGGTTGAATGAACCCATCAATCAACCAAAAATAGGCCATCTTAGAATTACGAAGAGTCATTGTAGTAATTTTATGCACTAGAAAGCATCTCAATAACATTTTTGGGTTTTATTTAAATTCTTTGGGCACGTGTCAATGATCCTATGGCATTTATTTAAAAATTCATGCTTCAATGAGCACGTGAGACTGAAAAGGCCCTTTCTCACGTATGGACTAAAATTCAAATTCTTACTTTGATTGAATATGTAGGAACTCCACATCATCTAGACGCCATAGTTTGAAAATAATTAATCGTACTTTTAGCCACAATTGACACTTTGCACTGGAGTTCTTTGTGTAACATTTTCCGGTCGCGTTTGTTCTTTGTTTTAACTTCTGTGAATATATCGTATTATTATGAAAATATTGAATATCAACATTTGAAAGTCATTGACACGATTGCCACTCCTCCGTTCGCATGGAAACGAGTTATTGACATGGAAATTCACAAATGACAGTAAATTATTCCATGTGCTCCGAAAAGAGACTTTCTCACTCAATTTCATCTTTTTCTCGCCTACAACACTTCTTGTTTGAATTCCAACGTGGAAACTTCTACAAGCTGTCGCGACTCCGAATAACGTTATCATTTCTTTGGAATACCAATAACTGAAATAAATCGTTTACCTTGTGTTTAGTTCTCGCGAACTTTGATTTATTTCTGTGACTTTCGTGAACATATTCCAAACTTCACACCAATCGCATTTATTAACGCTTTTCGCCAGCGGAACTCTTTATATCGTCATCTTCCGTTCTTCATCATCAATTTGTAATATATTCCATCTGCTATATATTCCATTCTCGATATATTCGCTGACATTATATTACCGCTCGCTTCGCATCTATACTTGTGTATATATTTTCATGTCATCTTCGTTCATTTATTTATATCATCGGGACTTGTGCAATACCATGAACTAAATACTCCACTTCGAGGATTATATAATATCCCTCTCGATCGCCGCCCCTCGGATCGGATGAAAAGGACATTGCATCAACTAACGCAGCCTGGTGAGTGAAAATACAAACATATCCATTTTCCCTCAGTGGGCACAAGATACAAGAAAATCATGAAAAAAAGAAGAAAGTTTCGGGCTTCGTCATGGTTCAGTGACTTTTCGAATAATTACGTAATTTGAGTAATGATTATGTTAGTTCGAGACCAATTGAAGCTATGCGCAAAGTGTCATGAAATAATTCACTGTCAAATGGACAAAAACTGGCAATTAAAATTTGCCAAATTTCACTTTTGTTAAACTTTTGTTAAACCTCTGTACATAAAGTCAATGGAGGAGGAAATCAATACCTGACAAATGTGAAATTCGGTCAATTTCATTGATGATTATTGTTAATTCTACCGTGAGTTATGTCACGAAACTTGGCACACAGCTTCAACTGATCTCCAACTAACATGATCTTTATTCAAATTACGTATTCGAAAAGTCACTGAACCATGACGAATCCCGAAACTTTCTTCTCATTTGCATGATTTTCTTGTATCTTGTGCCCATTGAGGCGTGAAACATCGGGATTTTTGTGAAAATCAAATCAAAAGTACTCCCCAATAAGAATCGTTATATTCAATCAAAGTAAGAATTTGAATTTTAGTCTATACGTGAGAAAAGGGCTTTCCAGTCTCATGTGCTCACTGTGACAGAATTCAGCAGGTAACGGTCGCTGGTATATTGTCACGTCCGTTGTCAACGAGCACCGGGTCTCCTCAGGGATGTGTACTTTCCCCGATCTTGTTTATTCTGTACACCAATGACTGTCAAGCAGATCCTGAAAACACAAGTACAAGTATTATAAAACACGCTGATGATACTGTTATAGTAGGACTAATCACGAACGAACGAAACCGACTATAGAACCACTCTGGATAATTTCGTCCAATGGTGTGAATCTAGTCATCTTAAACTAAATGAAACAAAAACCAAGGAAATGATATTTGATTATAGGAAACGACAGGATGCCGGCACTAGACCGGTTAACATTCATAACTCACAGATTGAGATTGTTCCTAAGTACAAATACCTCGGCATTATTATTGATAATAAAATAAACTGGGAAGAACAGAGTAAAGCTGTTCTAGCTAAGGGCCACATGAGACTCCACTTTCTTAGGAAGCTCCAATCGTTTAGAGTCCAAAAATCTGTGCTCAAACTCTTCTATTCCGCTGTCTTAGAAAGCGCCATCATCTATGGCTGCCTGGCATGGTTCTCTAGTCTTAGGAAAAGTGACAAAACAAACATCCAAAGGATGTTGAATCAAGCAGGTAAAATTATCGGAGAAAGGATTAACCTTGATGAAGTATGCTCCGCTAAAGTCCTTATGAAAGTGGATAACATCATGAACGACCCCCTTCACCCCCTTCATCAGTGCTTTTGCTGGATGAGATCTGGAAAGCGACTTCAGTCTGCAAAATGTAGGACGAGCCGTTTTCTAGATTCTTTCATTCCCTCCTCTATCAGGGCCTTCAATAAGGAAAACAAATAAATAGCGACTGAAGTCGCTTTCCAGGTCCTACCCCACCCTACCCAGCAGAAGCACCGAAGTACTGAAACATTGAAGTATTGAAGTACTGAAATATTGAAGTACTGAAGTACTGTGGTATTGAAGTATTGTAGTATCGAAGTATTGAAATATTGAAATATCGAGGTATTGAAGTATTGAAGTACTGAAGTATTGAAGTGCTGAAGTATTAAGTATTGAAGTATTGAAGTATTGAACTATTGAAGTATTGAAATGCTGAAGTACTGAAGTATTGAAGTACTGAAATACTGAAGTATTGAAGCATTGAAGTATTGAAGTATTGAAGTATTGAAGTATTGAAGTATTGGAATATTGAAGTATTGAAGTATTGAAGTATTGAAGTATTGGAATATTGAAGTATTGAAGTACTGAAGTATTGAAGTATTGAAGTACTGAAGTATTGAAGTATTGAATTACTGAATTATTGAAGTATTGAAGTATTGAAGTATTGAAGTACTGAAGTATTGAAGTACTGAAGTACTGTGGTATTGAAGTATTGTAGTATTGAAGTATTGAATTACTGAATTATTGAAGTATTGAAGTATTGAAGTACTGAAGTATTGAAGTATTGAATTATTGAAGTACTGAAGTACTGAAGTATTGAAATATTGAAGTATTGAAGTATTGAAGTATTGAATACTAAAATATTGAAGTTCTGAAGTATTGAATACTAAAATATTGAAGTTCTGAAGTATTGAAGTATTGAAGTATTGAAGTATTGAAGTATTGGAATATTGAAGTATTGAAGTACTGAAGTATTGAAGTATTGAAGTACTGAAGTATTGAAGTATTGAATTACTGAAGTATTGAACCACTGAAGTATTGAAGGATCAACTTTAATGCTTTCACAGCTGTATGAATTTTTCTTAAAACTGATTATTAGAATTGTATGAGCTTTAAGATTCTAATAGATGATATGCACTGCTTTGCCGTATCTTTGTCCAGCCTCATAATTATAGTAATTAAATTGATTACTCTTTAATGTGTTTTCTCCTCTTACACGATAAATGTTAACGCCTGGTCTCTTATATATGGGTACTAATATTTATACATAAAACAAATCTTGCCCCGATGTAATGTAATGGAAACTGTAATTTTATACTCGATATGCCATACTTTCACAGTCGTACACATTTAACATTGATTATTTAATATTGTATACCTTTTTAAAGAATTTTTAATCATAAAATGCTACCTGTCCCCACTTTCTTGCTTTTTACCTCTCTCTTTGTTTCAGTCGTTGTAACATGCCAGTTTATTTTCCTGTTCTTTTTCGCTTCTATTCTTATTTCCTCTCTCTTTCTTTCTTTCTTTCTTTCCTTCGATTCTATTTCATTTGACATTTCTATGTTGACCTGTTTCTATGCATGTATTCTTTCTGTTATTATTGTACCAATTTTATAAATATATTTGATGTTTTTTTGCTGTATCTTACATGTATTTGAAAATCCCATGTCAAATTTCCATTTTTATTGCATATGATTTTGGACGAAATAAAATTTGAATTTGAATTTGAATTTGAATGAATTTTTAAATAAATGCCATGGAATTATTGACACGTGCCCAAAGAATATAAATAAAACCCCAAAAATGTTATTGAGAAGCTTTCTAGTGCATAAAATTACCACAATGACTCTTCGTATTTCTAAAATGGCCCATTTTTGGTTGATTGATGGGTTCATCCAACCGTGAATGGATGGATATTGGTTGCATACACTTTAAAAACAGGGATTCCTTCACATTTGATCGATTATACCATGGCAAAGAAGTAATAATCGCAGTTTGGGCAATTTTTGCTGCACGTTCACTCAACCGTGAAATTTGACGCAAATTTCGTTTCCGTATGTTGGGAAGCACCTTTTGCATACATTCTGACGTGTAATTTGTTTAAAATCTGAAAATGGGTACGATATCATTGAATCAAAGTTGTGATTTTAGGCTTGTGAACTTTAAAAAATGACATTTTGCATTCAACCATTAATCACTGAAGCATGATTTAATGATTTCCCTAAAATTCGCTCTTATGGTAGCTAATTAAATTCCCTACATGGACATGTAATTAAATTTTTTTAATTCCTCCTGGTTAAAAAATTATTGATATCTGAAATAGGGGAACTTTCTTTTTGTTTTGTGCTTATATATTTTTCTAAATAACCATTTGAAAAAGGCCATAGCATTTCTTCATGGCTTGTCCTCTGGAAAACCTCCAGGCTGAGTCCGGTTGCATAGTCTTTGAGCCATCCTGTGCGTCTTCAGCTCCCCAACCCCTATCTTTTGGTTTTCTTGTCAGGACTTTGATTTTGTTTTCACTTACAAACATTCATATCGATGTTATTGAAATATAATAACCACACTACCTACACTTTATGGTCCCTTTGATGGTCTTTGATAAGAAACAGATTTTTTTAAAAAAATTAGAAAAAGCTTCCGTGGGCATGACTAAAAGTGTAAGGTGTTTCCATGAATTGCCAAATAAGTATTCTAGTAGGCCCACAAAAACTCAAATTATTCTATAAGTTGATGACAGAAAATTAGAAATAAGGGATAATATGGACTTTCTTCAATTCGGCACAAGAAAGACGAATCTTTCAACCTAAAATACAGTGTCCTGATTTTAGCAAATGACATTCACTTAGAATTATTATTGGGGATTGTCATTGCTGGTATCACTCGAAATATGTTCAGAATAGGAGGCATCCCAGGGAAGACATTTTTAGTAAGATCCTGGGTGAAAACATTTAGAAGTATGCTTGTAAATGTCACCTGGGACAGCATTGGACAGGTCGAAGTTCAGAAGCATGCGGCCAAGTTAGTCAAGAAGCGGTTCAAGATAATTGTAAAGCGCTTCGAGACGAAATTGTTTTATATTGGGCGCTATCGCAATATGATTTATTATTATTTTTACAAACAAAAAACAAACAGAAAAACACACACAAAAAAAATGCCAGGTGTATAAAAAGTTTTGAGGACAACTGTATATTTCTTTACAATCATCCTCAAATAAAATAGCTTCTGTTTTTCAGAACTGGTACGATACCTTCTATAGAAGTATCGAGTTGTTGTTCTGCAATTGTTGACGTTCCCTGCTGTATTGCGACATGAAGTCTTTTCTTTTTCTCTTCAGGAGAGAATTGAAGCTCAAAAAGCACAGTAGCAGCCTCTCCCGTTAGAAGACTTCTGACCGGAACCTGTATTTATATTAAAAATATTACAACAAATCATGAACCATTTTTTTATAATTAGATATGGTATAATGATATTAGTTATATTTATATAACGTTTAATACAGTATATTACCCTTGTTGTTTCTAAGCATTTGATATTAACTAATAATATTACCATGATTACACGGCTTAGATAAGCAACCTGGTAAGGTGCACACAGCATTAATTTTAAAGGGATTTGGTAACTTTCAAAGACAAGAGCAATTAGATCAAGGTTAATAAAATTATATTGTCGCAGTAAAAACAAACTACTGAAAGTTTCAGATCAAATGGAAGTCATTTACTACCTTAAAACAGTGTAACAAACAATCCCAAGCATACAGCCGAACACCAGTACCCTCTGCTGCTAGCCGCTAGGGACGGGTACTATACTACAGGAAATGGGTGTATTTTGTGCTAAGTGCTAAAGCACATGGTTTTATAAACCATCCGGTGCTGGTTTATAAAATTTGAGTATAAAATCATTGATATCTTGAAAGTAAAGCAAGCAAATAGCTTGCAATTTTGAAGAGATACCAGACTGACCTAAGTGTTTATAATTATGTTGGCAAAATACGCTAAATCGAATAAAATGTGATTTGAATATCATTCAATGTTACTGTATCCCTTTAAGGATTTCCATTTTTTAAACCGGTACCCACGCATTAACTCCTAATGTGACAATACTTCGTTGGCGATATATAAATATATTCAACTTATAAACTTAAATGAATGAACTTTTGAGGAGTTTCCTTTACCACTCTTTCATCTCTTTGGTTACACGAAACCTTCAATTCCTCCGTGGTTGATTGCAGAGAGAAGTCGATGGCCTTGGTTGCCAGGGTATAAGGTACGGATAAATCCTCCTCTGATTCCTCCAGTATCTGGGATCAACAAAGGGTTACAGATTGATGATGAAAACATGTAAAAGAGCGGGTACAGGCCTATATACACTGTCGCTCATAAAGGTTGGATATTTTTTGTGTGCTCCAGCAACATCTTTTTGCTTCGGCTTTAATTTCTTGAAATTATTTGTCCCCACTTTTACTTTTTGGGACTCTTGACATATCTTGGACATTCCCTAACCATCTAGGGAATGTCAACCCCCACAATGCCCATTTTGACATTTTGTCTCATTTTTTGTTTACCCGCCTGACCAAGGCCCCCTCCTTCCTACCCCCGCGAAACTTGTTGTTCTTCACCGTGACGTTAAATCACGGTTTAAAGTCATAGGCTTTGGTCTCTTGTCTAGGGGAGGGGTTGAAGTAAAAAGTGAGATCGGTAAAAAATTGAAATATTTTATCCTACCTTTACGGTAAAAACAAAGGAAATAAAAACCAATCATGGACCCTTAATTGTTATTGTTTTCCCCAAATTGTTGTTTCAGCCTTAACGACAAGGTTGTAAATGATAATCAAAGCTCATGTTTCATTATGATTTATGTTAAGCTGAGATTCTACAATACATTGTTGGGGAGACAGAAATTACCATGTTGTAAAAAGGAATAAAATCAATTTTGAACCCAAATCAAAATAAACTTTGAACCTCCCCCTAGACAATAAATCTAAGTCTGTGACCACAAATCTAGTTTTAACTTAACGAACAATAACAACCCTATACTCCACTCGCGTTTCTTGGGGTTCGGAAGGAGGGGGCCTTGGTCAGCCGGGTGAACAATAAAGGGGCCCCAATGTGAAAAAATTGCAAAAATTGGCATTGTTGGGGTCGTCAAGCTGTTTTTATTTCTCAATACCCGGGAAGGGCTGGGGAACGTACAAGATATAGCAAGGGTACAGAAAACTGAAACTAGGGACAAAATTTTTTTAGAAATTGAAGCCGGTGCAAAGTTATGTGACTCGACCGTATAAAAAATATCCAACCTTTATGAGCAACAGTGTAGCTTCAAATAAATATCTAAGTTTATTATTTTACATTTTTTTATATTTGTTGCGTCATGTGAGCAGAATATTTGTGTATATGAAAAATGTTTAATAAATGAAATAAGTTTAAGATGTCCATTTTTTGTTTGAAATAATATCCGGTTACTGTTATTCAGTTTTACAGAACAGCATAATTCTCCTGAGTCGTTGATAGCCCAGTCTTTCGGTTAATATAAATGCTAGGCCTGATAGTTTATGACAAATTGCATTCAATAATGTTGAAAAAGAAATGCCATTAAAATATATATATACATGCTGCAACATTCCTGCATACTAGTACCTTTCCAGATGCGTTATACGGATGGCCAATGTGAATACGCAGTGTAGGCTTGTGTGAAGAAGGCATGCAGATAGGTTGGTAGACAAGGCATTGGAAGTTTATTCTCGGAAGATCGGTTGAAGACAATGCCCATGTTTGAAGGTGATGTAGAGAAAATTCAACACTGCTCTGTGAGAGTTTGAAACTTTTTGACGTGTCCGGAGACAAGTTTCTGCGTTCAAATGTTTCTGAAGGCATTGTTAAAAATACAAATAATTAATATACATTTCCCCGAGTCCTTAGAATTATTTATAAATCTTGAGTAGGATTTTGGATTTCTCCAATCATATATCTACCATAAATATTTGTTTTAATTCATAAAACAGAAGTAAGCAATATTGTATAGGTGGAAACAATAACATGTAAAAAAATGTAATTAAGGCCATTTTCATGGACATCTTGATTTTATCGTCTTCTGCGTTTTTTTTTTTTTTTTTTTTTTTTTTTTTTTTTTTTTTTTTTTTTTACATTAGGAATTAAAAATTTTTATTGTAGATTTTTGAGGTGTATTTTTGCTGCCTTGTTGCATGCTGATGCATGTGAGTGTGTGTGCTTGTGCATGATGGGGCGCGTGTGTGAGCGAAGGCGAAGGCGTGTGACGGTATGTGTGCGTGTGGGTGTCTTTCTATGGACCTACCACCGCGGGGGAACTTTTGTGTTCGAAATTAAAAATTAAGTGTGTGTGTGTGTGTGTCTGTATGTGTGTGGGTAGACATGTGTGTGTGTTTATGTGTTGGTAAGTGTGTGATGTTGTGTCGTCGGGGGTGTGTTTTATATATGTGTTTTGATTTGTTCCTTACCTGGACGAGATCTAGTGTATAAGAAGATGCTCTGGACATTCTCTAGTTGCGCTTTATTGATGCAATGCGGTAGGACTACAGTTGCAGGATTTTGCAACTCTTGGGCAAGGGAACATTCTATGACCGGAGTGATCAGCACTTCTCCTTCTTGTAGAGGAATCAAATCTTTGCCTTGGCTCGGTACCCTGATGGTGACGACAGACTTCATCCCTTTAGGTATGGCTCCTGCGGGGATTGATACCCTGATATCCTGTTCTTCTAGCTGCAGTTCTCCATCCTTGTGATCAATGATGCCATATGAAAAGACACCCGTTAGACCAGGGTCATCCTTCAGGACTGTGGGAGGTTGAACAACATTTGATTTATGTGTAAACAATAACGTGTTACGTCATTAACTAGACGATGTAACAACTAGAGAATACAAATCCAAATAAACTTTTCGAGATGTGCTTGATAATTGACTCAATGGTGTTAACAGATAAGTGAAAACCAAAGTCATAAAGACCATTCACGTCTATATTTTCGCATGTTAATTTTTCAAAAATCTGCGCATTGATTATTACGTTAAAAAAAGGAAATAAAATAGAGACTTACTTGAAGCAATCTGACTTGCTGCATCGTTATAACGAAATGCTTGAGCAACCTCCAGAAGCCTCTCTCTTGCTCCACCTTCACGAACCCATTCTTTAAGCATTTGCAGGACACCCGCCCTAATCAAGTGAGGTGGGAAACTTTGGATAGTGCACATTGCCTGCATGATGTCAGAGGCTTCAATTTCCAGGTGCTGACAAAGCTTGATCAAATCTGATTTTGAGCTAATCCTTTTTGAGATTTCTTCGCGGCCTGTAATTGATAATACAACGAGATATGAATTAGCATCACTGTATATGTCCAGTACGACATGAACATAAAATGACTATCGATAAATTGTTCTATTGTTCTACTAAGGCACCTTCTCCAATCAAAAGGCGTTAGTTTCCCCGCAGCTTTTGAATAGAATCCCGAAATCTTAATACGGCTTAAACACGTTAAACATGTTAAAAGCTGAAAGCCGAATGTTTCCCAGGAAGCCGGGGGAAACTGACGCCTTTTGATTGGAGAAAACGCCCAAAACACCTGTACCTATCCAATTATTGGAAAAAACTAGTACACAGATTATTACAAATATAAGATTTGTTAAGCCTGGTTAAATCGAACCGTCATGACCGTAGTCCCTGTTATTGATAAGCGTTGAAACAGCATAAATGTTGATATTACACTAACTATAACAAGGGATTGTGCACTTTTTGTCGTCTTATATGGTCACTTTGGTAGAAGTGTTTATTAGATAGCTTGTTCAGCTCAGAGCAAATTTACCACAGGCCGGAATGGTGGTGTAAGTTTTAACTCCCTTAATTAGTTAAGGTGTAATAAAACGCGAAATTGACCATCTAATTGAATGTTGTTTTCCATGTTCAGCCGTCCTTTTTTCCTGATTGTCCCCATGCGAGTCTACAGCGTGAGCTTCAGGATTTTAAATTGGAGGGGGGGGGGGAGGCATCCATGTTTTTCTGATATGTTCATTGCGTACATAAACAAAATTAGGGGCGCGTGTAATTTTGGCACCATCCCTCTCAATGTCTTCAACAAAATGTTGTATTTCAAGACAATGCATTTTGCGCTAGCAAGGTTATCATGATCAAACTAATACAACTGCTATTTATTTTTGGGGAAACATTGTCCTCTTAAAAAACCTGTCCCTATCCAATTATTGGATATGTAAAGATTATTACAAAATATTTCATTGGTTAAGCATGGGTGAATCGAACAGTACCTGTAGTCTCTGTTACTAATTAACGTTGAAGCATACTAAATTTTGATATTACAATAACTAACAACAATGGATTGTGCACTTTTTGTCGTCTTATATTAATTATTGTCTCTTTGGTAGAAGACTTTATTAGATAGCTTGTTCAGCGCAGAGCCGATCTATCACAGGCCGGAATGGTGGTGTAAGTTTTAACCCCTTAATTAATTAGTTAAGGGGTAACAAAACGCGAAATTGACCATCTAATTGAATGTTGTTTTCCATGTTCAGTCGTCTTTTTTCCTTGTTTCCCCATGCGAGTCTACAGCTGGTGGCTTCAAGATTTTTAATTGGAGGGGGTGGAGGGGCATCCATATTTTTTCTGATATATGTACATGTATGTTTATTTAAACAAAAAATAGTGCCGTATTGGTCCCATCCCTGTTAATGTCTTCAATAATATATTGTAGTATCATTTTTTTTTAAAGATTTTTTTTTTACAAGCAAGGTTATTATGGTCGAAAGAATATCAATGCCTACCTTTTTTTTTTTTTTTTTTTAGACATATGAATTATTAAATGAGGGCTCCAGTCGTTTGGAATTGAAATCATCACAATACTGACCTAAATGATTCTGAATTAAATTCAAACAATATAAGTGTCAAACCTGCATCACAATCTTGTACATCGTATTCCTGTAGAAGATTCTCCAACTGTTCTTTCTTGTCTTCGATTGATAGACTGTTTGACCATTTGTCGAAGAGTTGTCGAGTAATATTATCCAGCGCCAGTAGACTAGGTACTTCCATCGTACCAATGATGACGTCATCATTAAGAGGAAGGGACTTCCCCAGTTGCCGAGCCGATGATAAACTCTTGACTGGAAGAGCAACACTGCGTAGCTCTTCCGTACTTGGCGTTCCTCCAAACTTGTGAATATCTTGAATAGATTCAGCATGTGATACAACAGTCCAACTTCCAGTTTCATCTGACAAAGAGGTAATTCAGAAACATGGAGCGATACGAAATTGCCACTCTCTGCTATAGAATAGTCAGGGGACTAGGGAGTTATGTTGATTTACGTATCTGATTTTACAAATTCAAAATTTCTTACACACAAAATCATCAATTTTTGATAGTTTTCTAATGAAATACAAATAATTAAGCACGATACATTGTCCGCAAATAAAAGGTTTGTTTTACAAAAAACAAAAAAAAAAAGGAAAAAGAAAAAGAAGCAAAAGTAAAGAAGAAAAAAGGACGAAAAAGGGGGAAAAGAAAGGATATAAAAGTCTCACATAATTTGAAATATGTATGTGTTCGTTACTTCTGGAAATCTGTCTGAAAGTAGAACAAAAATAGAGTAATCATGTCATTGACTCACGCGAATGTGAAACTCTTGTTTCCTCCAAATCTTCTTCTCCAGAGGTAGACTTCTTCAATGTTGAGGATTGTACACTAGATGTAGCAGGCGATTCGGGTTCACACAAGTTACCTAAATATAAAATGGAATGGATAAAAATAGATTAAAGAGAAAACAGTGGAAATATTGGAGCAAGATGGGAAACCACTTTCAACATGTTCAGAGTTATATAACAAATATCCTAACCATCAAAATTTAGAAGGTGACTACATTTCCTGCATATTTTATGAAAACGTATATTTTGGAATGGTGTCTATCATCCGGGTGCAAACCTCATACAATAATTGTCCAAACCAATGTTCTATTCTGCTCATTATAAAACATAACTTTGAATAGAATTGCCACTCGCTTTCTTTAGAAAATATTTAGGAATTAGGTGAACCCGACGCACTAACATTGTTTTATACAATGAATCCTTGTCTTCACAATTGATATTGTTTTAAGCCATAAATATTTGTCTCCAACTTTTCTAACTTTCTTTCTCAACAACTTATCGTTTTGATTTTTAAAGCCCAAGGAAAAAGTAATAATTATTTGGGATATTATACCTTCAACATTGTGTGCCTTATCTGCTGATTGAACAGACTTCCAAATTCGTTTCAACGTCTGATTTGCTTTAGGTCCTGGTGGTTGGGATGCTTTCCACCGAGAGAGCATTTGGATGTTGGCATCTTTTCTGTTGTACAATTTCTGATGATCTATGTGCTCTAGCTCTGTGTGACTGAATCCTAACTTCTTACCAACCTCAAAAAACTTCTCTGCTTGGATTTGTTTAGCCAAGGAAACCAGGGTCTTGTCAGGAATGTCACTGGATAATCAAATTTGTGAGTAGAAAATAAGAGCACGCTTTTAGTTCATCCCTATTGTATTCCTATTTTGTCTCACCCGATAAGAGCTTTTTTTTTTTAATCTCCTCAAAATGTATTTTTACAGTTTATTTCATATTTTTACTTTTCAGATTCTTCTTGTCTTCCCATTGATGTACTCGAAACTGGCCAATTTACTAACCCACCTTTGATACTTTCTTTGCAATACAGCGATTTCTATGCCAATTTAGAATAAGCGGAATAACAAATTATGTTAATCATTTCTGAAATCATATAGCAATTATATTTCTGCAAAGATAAAATAAATATTTCTCACCTGGTTGTCTCATCTGATACACAGAGGTCAATGGTGTTCATAAAATGTTAAAACGAAACAGAAGAAAGAGTTATTGCTATCAGAGTTCATCTTTCCATATTTTATCCTAATATGTTTTCCCTTTGTGTTTTATCATGAATTCAATCGTGATTGCCTAAGCTATAAACAAATAAAATAATCAGTTTTCTAGAAATAGTAGTCAATGACTGCTTTATATGAAATATTTATCCTAAACCTAACTTCCTTGGCGATTCATGATATAATCAAGCACAAAAAAAACTACTCTTGTCGTAGCTTCTGTGCTCCTCTTTTTAATCTGTCTAGCTTTGGAATCTTTTATCGGGGTCATCTACGAATTAATCATAACAAATATATCAAAATGTAGAAAATATACAAAGTATATATCAAATTTGTAACTACCAATGATTACCCAATTGCTAGGTATACATTTGGCATATGTTTTGTGTATTTTGTACATTTTGTTATATTTGTTGGTACGTTCCCAAAAGTAAAACCCCTCGGCGTGGCGCGAGAACGCCGTGGCACGGCGCTTTGTGCGGCGTTCCCTTATCGCGGCGCTTTTGATTTTCTGTTCGAAAAAGAGCGCGGGCCAATTTCAAAAGACTTCCGTCGTTTTGTTTGTTCCCTGATAAAAAAAGGGAAACATGTATAGCTCCATCTATGGCCATCTACGGCCATTGAATGGCAGAACACTGCGCCAGAATTAATTGTTTTGGGTGTTTGCACTGAATACAGATCAATGGTTCTATGTGTGTGTTTGTGACGGGGGAGCGTGCCAGGCTATAGGACAATACCCAGGGCTACATCAAAGACTTTAATCTCGCTTTTAAATTGGGAGCGTGCCAGGCTATAGGACAATACCCAGGGCTACATCAAACACTTTAATCTCGCTTTTAAATTGACACGCTATGTTAATTCGTTTTATGTACTCTATAATGCTCTGATTAATCATATGAGGACAGGCACTATTGAAGACAATAATCTGCCCACAGTCCGCTGCACTGTAACATAGAGGGGCATACTATCGACCTTACGATTGGTATCTTTAATACACGTTAAACCTAAGACTTACGATTGATATCAATCGTAAGATTGATCTTATCTTTTAATTTATGTTACAGCTAAGCAGAAGTCTGTGTCTGTACAAGAGGATCGTAATAAAATAATGTTTAGCCCCTCAAGTTTTGTTTCATTTTTTCTTCTCACCTTTCTGTAATAAGTAAACTATGCGCTATTCATGGTGATATCTCTCTTCGCAGAGACGGATTTGGGACTATTTCACTGAATGATATGTCTTCGTAGGTGACGGACGTGCTTTCTGAGTGCTCTCCCGGAGAAAAAAAAATGTGAGGAAAACGCATTATGTCTTAGAAAGGATTTTTTTTTGGGTTACTCTGGTCAGTTGTGGCTCATATTTAATTCTTTTCCTGCTTGTTTGTTTGTTTACATGCATGATCTTCTAAAATAAACCCCCCCCAAAAAAAAAAACAAAAACAAAACAAAACAAACAAAAAACGTTCTTCTACTTTTGGAAGTGTCAACAACCTTGTGTTATTGTGCATTGTGATGTTCAATATTCCATTCAAATCCATCACATCAGAGATGCTTTCTATCGACTCTATCTCGGTCGTGTAATATTCTTGTGAACTTGGATTGATCGTGAAGCTCCAGTCACTATATAAATAAGAGTAATTGTTTTAAAAATATATATATATATTCGTTTTTGAACGTTCCAAATGTTAATTGTTAAGTACAGCTGACTCAGGATAGTCCTTTTGTTATCAGGACTATCTATACTCATAGATATAAACTTTGATTGCTATTATATTTTGAAAGATTAATTTGAATATATATTTTTTCTTTTTGAACTGTCTCAAATGTTAATTGTTAAGTATAGCTGACTAAGGATAGTCCTTTGTTTAGCAGGACCAATCTAATACCAAAAGATATAAACTTTGATTGCTATTATATTTTGAAAAATCAATTTGAATATCTGATATGCTAATATCTGTGCGTAATTCAAAGCATTCTGATGTTTGTCAATGCACAGCTGACTTTGGTAGTCCTTTGTTTACCAGGACAAGCTCGTACGTAAAAAGAGCTTTATGGCTTTTTTTTTCGAAAGATCAATTTTGACATCTTTTTGTATGTTACCACACATCAGTGATTGCATGAGCATTTATAATGTTAATATTTCTCCATAATCATAATCATTCTAAGCATTTTGTCTCTGTGCTCAATCTAACCATAATTATCATGAACTGTATTTGTTTATTGTTGGATTTGTTTTTGTTTTTGTTTTTTTTTCCCCTTGATGTACTGTAAAATAGGATATTTGTGGGAGGCAAACAAACCAACATTTGATGCTTATAGTTATACAATTTGCTTATTTCAAATGCACAAAGTATTTGTTTGTCAATGCACAGCTGACTTTGGTAGTCCCTTGTTTACCAGGACAAGCCTCGTACGTAAAAAAGAGCTTCATAGCTTTTTTATTTCGAAAGATCAATTTTGACATCTTTTTGTATGTTATACACACATCAGTGATTGCATGAGCATTTATAATGTTATTATCTCTCCATAATCATAATCATTCAAAGCATTTTGTCTCTGTGCTCATCTAACCATAATTATCTGATAAAACTTGGTATTTGTTATTGTTGGATTTTTTTTCCTTGATGTACTCTGTAACAATATGATATTTGTGGGAGGCAAACAAACCAACATTTGATGCTTATAGTTATACAATTTGCTTATTTCAAATGCACAAAGTATCTGTTTGTCAATGCACAGCTGACTTTGGTAGTCCCTTGTTTACCAGGACAAGCCTCGTACGTAAAAAGAGCTTCATAGCTTTTTTATTTCGAAAGATCAATTTTGACATCTTTTTGTATGTTATACACACATCAGTGATTGCATGAGCATTTATAATGTTAATATCTCTCCATAATCATAATCATTCAAAGCATTTTGTCTCTGTGCTCAATCTAACCATAATTATCATGAAAACTTGGTATTTGTTATTGTTGGATTTTTTTTTCCTTGATGTACTCTGTAACAATATGATATTTGTGGGAGGCAAACAAACCAACATTTGATGCTTATAGTTATACAATTTGCTTATTTCAAATGCACAAAGTATCTAGCCAAATCTCTAATAATTTTGACATTTCATCCTGTTGATGAATAATTACCTATTCTTGAATCAGTTTTACGACATCTGAAGTTTCTATTATCATTATTTTCAAAAACAAACAACACAAAAACAAAGCTGAACAAAGAACAGCAGTCGTAATTTACTAACAAATTCCAACCATAAGCAACTTTGCTGGTTTGTTCAGTCTTGCTAGTGCTCTTGTAACTATCTTCAGAAAGTAAGTACATATAAAATAAGTAAATCACAGTTCTGATCTTGTATATGTAATGCATTAGCAGTGGTGCTGAGTTTGACTGGTTTTTGGCTGGTGTTTGTCTTGCATGGATGCCGCGATGGTGCTAAACTAACACCCTTGGTGTTAATTATGTTTTGGCACCATCCCGGTATCCATGTGGGACGGCACCAGTTGGGTTTAATACCGCAGTTTTTTTATGTGTGCTTTTCATAATCCATGCTTTTAAATCTTAATTCCTGTTAAAAGAGTAAGGAAGCGAATATTACTCATACTATACTTGTCAAGAAATGTTATTGTACTATTCATATTTTATAACAACCTGGTCTCAAACCACAATTTAACAAATGGTAATTAGGTCTTGACCCATAATTGCTCGTATAATCTCCCTGCTCATTTCTCTTTAATTCCCTTACGGCCCCTCTTTTCACCATCCTACAATAAGACGTGTTTCCTAATCTCCCGATCAACTTAGAGAGCACCAAGTGTTTATGGATTTGTGAACTCAGTAAATAGTTCGTTTGTTTTTTGTTTTTCCTCACGAATCTTGTTTTTGCTATAAAAGCCCTGGTGCTTACACGAAACAATGAGTCAAAACACTGGGTCCACCCATCTCCTCCCTTGCCCACCCTGCTCCGCTCTCCTCTCCATTTGGTGTCCGATTATCTGTAACTTCCCGGTGATGTCTGTCTGTCTTTATGATGGCGAGCAATAAGGAAAATTATGATGGTAACGATAATGGTAACAATAATGACGATACACACAATAATAATAGTAAAAATATAATATAATAATATGATAATATAATAATAATATAATAATAATAATAATATTAATAATATAATAATATTAATAATGATAATAATGATAATAATGATAATAATGATATAATGATAATAATGATAATATATTAAATAATTATATAATAATTATAATAATGATAATAATAATGATGATGATAATAACATAAGCCTCCCAGGGAATGACCTTGCAACGATGACTTTTTGAATACTTTCCAAATAAAACACATCCAAGATACTTCCATTCCGACGAAAATTTTACGAATAATATGATTTCTATTTTAAATGCAAATGAAATGAATTTAACGTTCCAGTAGCAACAATGAACATGAGCAATCAATCTCTTCATCCTATTACACAGAAAACAATTTGTCTCCCGGCTTTTGAATCTGGATAAATCGTCTTTTTCTTTAGTCCACTCAAATATAAGAAGCATGAATAAAACTTCGAATCGCTGAGTACCTTACTTGATAGGCTAAGGTTTAATTGTTCTGTAATCGGCTTATCGGAAACGTGGCTCACTGAAACACCTACTTCTTTATTTGCTATTCGGGCTTTCAATTAGAAATGAATAACAGATTAGATAGGATAGGAGGAGGAGTAGCCTTTATATTTCCTCTGAATTTATTTATACAAGAAGGCCAGACGTGACTTACATGAATGAATATATAGAATCATTATTTGTAGAAATTGTTTTTGATAACAGAAAGAATATTGTTCTTGGAATTATATACCGGCCTCCCAACTCCAATCAAAATGACTTTCTTATCGCATTACAAAATATACTCTCCAATCCATCCCTAAAAGATAAAGACTGTTTTTTGATGGTGATTTTAACATTAATTTATTAAATTATAACTCTGATGCTTTTGTCAATGAATTTTGTGGGACCCTTCTCACTTCATCATTCACACCACTCATCTCTAAGCCCACCCGTATAGCAGACCATTCATCAACCTTAATTGATAATATTTTTACCAATTATATCCACCGCTGGAAGCGGGCATTGTAGTTTCTGATATAACGGACCATTTTCCGATATTTACAGACTTCAAGATCAAAACACAAACGTCTGTACCCGGAGTCGCTTATAAACGGAACATTGTAATGACAATATTGAGCTATTTATCGATAATCTTAATAATATAGATTGGTCTAGTCTTTATGATATCACTGATGTAGACAATTCCTTTGATGAATTTATGACTAAAATAAATACTTTATATGATCAATGCCTTCCCCTGACAAAGTCAATCCCCGAAACAGAAAAAAAATGCTAAATCACCCTGGATAACTCCGAATCTATTAAGGTCAATTAATAGGAACATAATCTCTATCTCAAATACAAAGCGAAACCATCTAATACCTCACGGTCAAAATACTTGAATTATAAAAACACGCTGGTTAGTTTGCTACGAAGAGAAAAGAAAAAATATTTTGAACACACATTTATAAACTGCAGCAAAGATGCTAAGACCACTTGGAAAATTATTAATAACGTTTTGAATAGGCAAAAAAGAATGTCTCAGTCTCCAAAATACAGGTTAATGGAAAGATCATCGATAATCCGCAAAATATTGCAGATTCTTTTAATGACTACTTTGTAAATGTAGGACCAAATTTGGCTAAAGTAATTCCAAATTGTGACAAAAAATTTAGTGATTACTTAACAAACCGTAATCCAAATTCATTGTTTTTAGCTCCTGTACTTGAAAACGAAATTTTAGATATTGTCCATAACTTCCAGAGTAAACGTAGCTGCGGCCACGACGGCTTTGATAACTTTATCTTAAAAAAGATTATTCCGACTATCGTCGACCATTCACATACATATGCAATCTATCCATGACCTCGGGTGTCTTTCCTAAAAAAATGAAATTAGCCAAAATAATTCCAGTTTTTAAAAGGGTGACGCTTTATCATTAAACAATTACAGACCAATTTCCTTACTAACAGTTTTCTCCAAAATATTAGAAAAAATAGTTTTAACACGCACAACAAAATTTCTGGATGATAACAATATTTTACACGAATCCCAATTTGGGTTTAGGAAAAAACAAACACAACACACGCTCTTCTGACGTTGATAATAAAATTACCAAATCGCTTGATAATCGAACCAATACAATCGGGTTATTTATTGACTTTTCAAAAGCCTTTGATACCATTGACCATGACATTTACTACACAAACTAACACATTATGGGATACGAGGGATCGTTCTTAACTGGTTTCGAAGCTATTTATATGGACGCAAACAATTTGTTATTATTGATAATATGCATCTACACCTCAAAATATCATATGTGGAGTACCGCAGGGGTCAATCCTCGACCCCTCCTTTTTTATTATACATCAATGACTTACATAAATCTTCCAATTTACTTACCCCATTATGTACGCAGACGACACAAATTTATTTTTTACACACAAAAACATAGACACTTTATGTAACTTAGTAAATACAGAATTTGAAGCAGTTACAAAGTGGATCAAAGCCAATAAATTATCACTAAATCTAGAAAAAAACTAATTTTATGTTATTTAGCTCAACTTTTCCGGAATTACCACGACCAATTTACATGGATAATGTAACAATACAAAAAGTATCGAAAACTAAATTTTTAGGTACTATAATAGATGATAAACTAACATGGAATATACATTGAAAATATTTGTAAGATAATCTCAAGAAATATAGGTATGATGAATAAGCTAAAATACACTTTTTCCCTCAAGGTTCTTTTTATCACTTTACTCTACCTTAGTATTACCTTACTTAATTACGGGATTTTATCGTGGGGAAACAGTGCTTCATACTTATTAGAAAGAATTTTATTACTACAGAAAACAGCTATGCGAGTTATCTAGTAACGTCCATTTCCGTCACCATACTGATACACTGTTTTTTTCTAATAATGTTTTAAAAGTTCATGACTTATATAAACTTAACTTGCAGTACATCATGTTCAGAAACAAAATCAGGAATTGCCCCCAGCGCTTGGAACATGTTTACTCTAATAATGAAATACATCAGTATCCTACCAGGCAAATTAACCATTACCACTTACCAAGAACGCGTACAGTGCTCACACAAAACACTTTTATATTTACTGCCCCTATTTTGGAATTCTCTACCAGAGACATGCGTGAGATAAGAAGCTATTTTTATTAAAAACACAAACTTAAATTATTATTGTTATCATCATATAACCACTATATCACTCTGTTTCTCTAATGACAGACGGATATCACCAAGGATCAAATAACACCAAAGAGCAAACTTTACTTTTCATGCACACTATATAAAAAAAAAAAATCATTATCTAAATCTTCGACACCCCCCCCCCCTTCCCACCCTAGTCCCCTCCCGGGTATTTTTTGTCTCTCTCAGTTTGTTGTTTTTTCCTTCTTTTTTGTGTAATAATTGTAAATTATTTTTCTTGCCTCATCCCGGCATGATAGTAACTGGTTGAATAGTGCTTGCCCTGTTAGTCAGTTTTATCCGTGTTGGGCTTGGGGCAAGAATTATCAATTAAGATTTATTTAATTATGAATTATTTCATGAATATTTTTCAGTTAAAAAAAAAAAAAAAAAAAAAAATTGCTTACTTTTGTATCTATTTTATATTAAAGGGACCAGCGCCTTACAAGCTTGCTTCTTGCTGGTTCCTGATTTTCTTTATAATTGTTTTCTATGTTACTTTTGAACAAAAATTCTATGTTACATACTGATGTTGTTAATTTGATTATTTATTCTGTTAACTTTTGAAAACATGAAAGAAATCAATAAAGTAATCTTGAATCTTGAATCTTGAATCTTGAATTTTGAGACTGTTTTGAAATTGTCGCGGGGGCGTTGCACAGATGTCTCCGAGACGTCTCCGCGACGCGAAAACCGTCTTCGAGACGAAAAAGTATTAGAGACGTCCTCCGATATTTTAATCCTTCACCGGAGACACCCTTTTCTGTTTCGGAGACGTCTCCCGCGACGAATTTCACAAACGCCTTCATTATGTCAAAGTAGTCCCGTCTCCGCGAAGATACAACCATATAGTTAATAAAAATATAAATAATTGGGCTAACTTGTAAAAACGTTTATTCTAATCATTCCCTATTTTTGGGCCTCCCTGTTTGTATTAGGCCTATTACGTTTATGTTCTTTACAATTTCTATTCATTATCATTTTGCTTAACAGGGGAGGGTACGTCTCCTCAAGCTTTGTTTAATCACAGACATTGATTACGCCCACCCCCCCCCCCCATCCCTGATTTTACTTCTACCTTTTCAGCTTCTTTCTTTCCCTCTTCATCCAATGCATTTCTTCTTTATTTTCCACACGTACATTCGTTTACAATGTATTATTAGACCTAATTTGTTACTAATTTATGAGACAA
>CALNVZ010000641.1:35794936-35821206 GCA_940671915.1 Paracentrotus lividus | reverse complement strand
GTCATCTGACTAATTAATTCTAGTCATTTCAGACATATGCCAGGACTAATTTTTATTAGTCAAAATGACTAATTTATGTTTACAGTGTTGTAGATGTCGCTTTCATTTTCTTCTGGCTTTGTGTTAATACATTGCGGCAATTATTCATTCCAAAAGGTATGAGGGACAGTTTCCAGAGAAATATTTTAGCAATTTGCAATATCTATGACAGGTGATTGTATATAACAGCTATCCAGCAATGTCATATATATTACCTTTGTTACAGGCTAAATGTACCAGATGATCAATATTTCATCTTTCGCATACCAAGAATTTTGCCACGGAATTCATAAAACTTAGCTCTTAGAGAACATTAAAATAATAAATAGATAAATTAGAAAGAGCTGAAATTATTCATTAATATGATTTATATATTACAGGAAAAGTTGGTGTATATTGTACAGTAATGTATGACTTTTATTAATTTCGGATGCACTATACTGCCTACTCTTTATTTTGAATACTGCCTTTTTTGTTTGTATTCTTATATGATGAAAATGTGAAGTGAAACTCTTAAATGCCATAACCCCTTACTTAATCATTCCATGTTCAGTAAAATTTATAGTGCTTGATTGAAATTCTTATTCATATTCAAATTAATGTAGGCTGGTGTAGACTTTTAATAAGCTCGCAGCAAGATTTTAAGAAGATGAACAAGGAAGAGTTTTGATAAAAAACTGGGCGATAATATTACCTTGTTAATTCAATTGAGATAGCTCAAGAAAAAAGTAAGACCGGATCATTTTCCACACGCAATTACTGTACTTTGCATGAATGTTTGCATAATATTGTAATATTGACAACGACTGTTTCATATTGTATGAGAACGCTTGGATAAATTACACTTCAATGCAACCACAATTTCAGTTATTTTTGGAAAGATCTACTTGAATGAAGTAATTAAATATTATTGTGAAATAGCCACTTAGTAAATAATTTAAGATATGTCATTTTTATAACACCTTAAAATATAAACGCACTTGAACATTGTGTCATATGTACATTTAAATCTACCTTAAGTTCTGTCTCCTTCAATGCGTCGTATATAGCATCACATACTTCCATAACGATGTAAGATATTGTTCGTTCGCCGACCCGGTACATAAATGATAGACTGGTGAAACTTTCTCCTAATGAAAAAATGAAAATAAGGTAAATTTGTGATTGATTCTGTTCGAGATCTTTAAAGATTGCCATTATCAAATCTGAACAAGTTATCTCAGAAGCTGAAAACAGCAGTACAGTGCAATGAATTTAAGTGCCATTCTCCATGTATTAAAAAAAAACGCATTTGAGCTTGAAAATGGTGAGAGTGTTTTAGCACGAGAAAGATGTTTTGCATGCAAAGCAATACTGAAAGTGTATGATGGACTTTAGGGAATCCTATTCTTCTTTCTGTTTTCCCTTTTCCCCTTCCACCTCCTCCTCTTTCGTGTTCTTATTCCTTTTCTTCTTTTTCAACTTCTTCTTCTTCATCATCTTCTTTTTCTTCTTCTTCTTCTTATATTCTATTCGTGTACTTTTTTCTTCTCCTTTTTTCGCTTTATCATGCTTCTCGATCTTCTTCTTCACTAGGCTTATTTATTTATTTTTTTATATGTGAGAGATTATGGAACAGTGATGAGTGGTTAAAGTTATGATTGAAAAAAAAAGTTAGAAAGTAGAGTAAATTGAGATAAAGAGGGAGAAAAGGAGTAGAAGTAGAAGACAAGAAAATATAACAACCAACATGAAGTAGGAAGGGACATGACAGGAGGAGATCTAGTCTTTTGAGAACCCTCTTCCACTCTCCCTACACTATTTCTTTCTTCACTTATCACGGTGTAGTGATTGTGTGGTGAGAGTGGATGAGTGGGAAAACACGCCATCTATCGGGTTATTACAAAAGCTTCTCAAGAGTCCAGAACTAGACTTGGGGAGAAAGAGAGAAAGCATGTGATTAGAGAAGCGTATAACTTTGGTTGAAAAAAGGGATGATAGTTTTATTATCCCATATCCAACCAAATAGATAATGATTGAGCACGTTGTGTTGCCACCAATGATTAGGAGAATAATATTTTACGATTTACGCATGATAAAATATATTACAAATTAGGTTTTCTTCAAGACAGTTTATTTTTACATATATTTTATTAGAAAAGAGAAATCATACCCGTTGCTAAATAGCGTAATGTTATAGCAAGTCTCTCCTCGGGGCAGATACTTCTTCGAAATACGGTGTCCGCTTTCTTTATTCGACCATCAACTCTCCCAAGTAGTTCGTAGAACGACTCCCTGGACATCCTAACAAATTTCCGAAAATCTTCTGGTTCGGTGGTCAGTTCTATCAAGAGGCTAGTATATGCTCCAAGCGCTTTTCTCTGCGCTATCCAGGATTTGACCCATATCTTCCGTCGCTGCCGTCGTCTACGATGATGTTGCTGACGCCGAAGCAACAGCTGGAGTAACACGAGCAGATTCACTTTTGCCACCATTTTCCGGTTGCTATGGACAGACATAAAGAGCGCATGCGCGAGTCGCAGACAAAATTATATGATCGCAAGCCAGTCGCAAGGTGTGCGGTGTCAATGCTCACGACTACCTTACGACTGACCTCCACCAGTTCAGTCGTGAGGTAGTCGTGAGGTAGTCGGGTCGTAAGGTGTGCGGTGGCCTTTAGTTGGATGCTTTAATATGTGCGCAGTGTATGCGCTGTGGGAGCGCTGTGGGAGCGCCCTACACACGCATTACCTCTCCAAAATCATCAGAAAGTTCGACGCCCACGAACGTACAGGAGTTTTTTCTATCTGGCCGTGCGTCCGTGTGACTCTTATGGGCCCGGTCACAGTACACGACGCACGGCAGCCGCACAAAAAAGTGTGTTTTTGGAATGCGTGTCTGCGCCCGGCTTGTAGCGACACCGTCGCCACCGTCGTCGAGCGCGATAGATGAACGCTTTTGATTCGCGTTCGTGGCCAGTTGTGCGCTCTGAAATTCTTTGACGCATGCTCAAATATCGTTGTCACCGTCGATCTCATGGAATGTAACCGCCAGCAGAGCGCCAGATATCCGCAGAGGGCGACACCAGCGCAAGACATTCTGCAGAGCGCGCTACGCGTCCAGGCCAACACAGCGCAGACACACGCGTTAAGCATTCGTGACATGTGCGTAGGTCAAGCGTTGACTAATGCATTGCAAACGTATCGAACCGTCATGTCAGGGTAACCACTTTTGTTCGCGGTTGTGCGCGTTTGTCCTGGACGGGTCATTCGTGTAGACGGCCAGATCAAGCTGTGTATTAGTTGGATGCTTTAATATGTGCGCAGTGTATGCGCTGTGGGGCGCTATTTCATTCATCGACTCTTCTAATTATTAAATAAAGATCCCAACACGACAATATCTTGCCCAAATACAAGGCGAAGCGAAATTTGTTCAGATTATAAAACAGAAGTTCGAACCATGATTAATTCTAATTTCATTTATTCCTCTTTTTATTGATATCATATTCCAATGATGACATCATGTTTGAATGCTTAAAAACTTTATTTGTGGTATGATATAGGGTACATGCAGGTAATATGGGCACCCTAAGCTCATTTGCCTAATTTGCATAAAATTACAAAATGAGACCCAGTCTAATCTTTTTTTATATGAATCAATACCTACTGCTCTAACTTTTATTGTGAAGAAAAACAATTATCACCAATCCACCTGTCTGCAATATTCAAATGTTGACGTCATCACCAAAGTGCCCATATTACCTGCATGTGCAGGTAATATGGGCACATGTATTCAATGTATATTTTAAAAACTACAATGACTCTAATACGTTTGGAATTTGCTTAAAATGTTGAAAATCATTAACTTTAAGATAACATTTGAAATTATAAGACCATTCAGTAAATACTTTGACTATATGAAGAGTTTGTTTCCAAAAGGGACTAAATCCACTTTTGTAACTTCAGAGTAAATGGCTTTTCTTTGCTGAATTTTGTACAATCGTCTATGGAAAATTGAAATTAAAAGTTGCAATTTCTGGAAGTTGCAATCAAAATTTAGGTAAGTTATTTTGCTCACAGATGGGTACGTACCTGAACAATGTCCTGATATCAATAACTCAATTTTCATCAAAAGTGGATTTAGTCCCTTTTGGAAACAAGCTCCTCATATATTTAATTGTTTTGTATTTTGCATATTATTTCTTTTTTAATATAATTTAAATATTATTTTCATTATACAAATCAATATAGGCCTACAATAAGTTATTCATGTTAATTATATACTGTGTATATACCTAAAAAAAAATATCGCAGCAAAGAGATTAGTGCCTCATCCCACTAGTAAGTACCAGAATCATTTCCACCATTTTGGACGGCCCATATTACCTGCACTAATGTTGATATGTCAGGCGTGCATTCAATGCCACATTGCACCCCTTCACTACAACAAATTGACCTGTACACGATAGTATGATCAAAATGAAACTATAAGCTAAATATACAAACAATTGAGGTTACCCCCTTTGAGCCCTCAAATGTAAAAATCGCCCACTAATGTAAAAATGCCCTCAAATGCCCTCAAATGTCTCAACACGTCAACCACAAATGTAAAAATTGCCCTTAAATGTCACAACACGTCAACCAGATATGTAAAAATGCCCTCAAATGTCACAACACGTCAACCACAAATGTAAAAATGACCACTAATGTCATAACATGTCGACCACAAATGTAAAAATTCATCCATGTATTCATAAAATGCGGAATGGAACAAAACATTTTCAATTAAATTTAACACATGCATACTTCCATAGATACATATGCACACACAGCACATACACACTCACACACAGGCACATACATACACATCACATACACACACATACACACCCACACGCATAACGTTAAACGGGGAGTTCCAGTAACAAGATTTACTGGTAATGTTTATCAACTATCTGGCTAGCGTGTGTAAAAATCGGCATGATCCAATATGGTATGCGTGATTGAACACACATAAAAAAGGCACATTTTGAAAGTCACATGAGTCCCTTTTTAGATATAAACTGAGCAAAAATGGGTAAATTCTTATTTGGAGGCATGTTATAATCTTTTTTGTGTTATGTTATTATATGAGCAGCCTCTATTCCATCAGTCTGGACATGTTTTACGGAAAATTTATGGAAAATGCCATTCCAATCTTTTCACAAATTCAAGCGGAGCCAAAATTATGCTTAAACAAAGCAATTTTTCTTGAAAACTATGCCCATCTATGCACATACTGTCATGACTATGTGAGTAGGTGTCTAAAATTCGTGCATGAAATCCTATGAAGAGGGGGGGTGGGGGCAGGGGCATGTCCCGCTCGATTCTACACCTTTCTTCAAGAGCCTATGGGGAGGGTCGTTTCGCATAAAATGTACGCTTATGCCACACAGGTTGTAGAGACTATACGGCATCAAACAAGACTCATAATATACGCAGTATTTGCTTGAGACTAACGAAAGTTACAATTTGCACCCAAAAAGGAAAAAAGAATGCCAAAAATGGTGCAATAATTTTTAGATAATTCCATACCCCGTCTTTATCTAATCTCTTTGTTTGTAAAACATAATGAATGAATGAAAACATAATGATAATGAATGAACAATATACATAATATAAAAAGATTTTTAAAATCTTTCTATCTATGTATTAGCATAAATCGTAATTGAAACATTTCCATTTCGCAACATTCCCATTGTTATAATACAGTGATGAGTTTATACATTTGTGGGTGACATGTTAAGCACATTAGCGTTAAATAGAAAAACTTTTATACATTTGGTCAAATGTTAGACATTAGTGGTCATTTCACATTATTAGGTTGACATGTTGTGACATTTAGAGGGCATTTTACATTGTGGTTGATGTGTTGTTACATTTGATCGCACTTTTTACATTCGTGGTTGACAGTGTTTGACATTTGAGGGCAATTTTTCATTTGTGTTGACGTGAGACATTTGAGGGCATTGAGGACATTTTTACAATTTTGAGCATCTTCAGAGGCTCACACACCCCCTCAAACACTCTTTCACCATCACATTCTGTAAATATCAAATTTACATCAGCGGTAAAAATGCCGATAAGTTTACCTACCTTGTTGTTTCATCATATTTCTCAGAGAAATTTCGCATCAATGTTCTCACGACGATAGATTTCCGTATATAGTTCATATGAACAACATTATGGCGCTCACACCGGTCACCGGTCGACGGTCACGACATGATTTGCTTCAGGTGGCCCATTTTACCTGCTGGCCCATATTACCTGCATGTACCCTACTTTTGTAAAAATTATTTGAAATTAAATGTGCGACGAGGGGGGAATCAAAATTTCACCAAAACATTTCGGGGCATTGATGAGTCCTTGGACTGAAATCCCCAAAACATACTCAAAGTCATAAACACGCCTTGTGCAAAATGGATTTTCTTTACTGTACAAAACCAATCATATCTCAAGATCTACGGCCCCATATTAGATAAAAATGCAAATTCAGAATGTCTGCTTTTCCATCCTTAATATCAACAGGTTTAAATAGATCTTCATACTATTACATAATATGTACAATTCTACCATTTTGATTTGATCACAATGGTATCAATGAAAAAGGGGGAGATGAAAATTTGGGATTGCAGGAAGAAAATTATTCAGTAATATCTGAATACGTTATTAATTTTGGGTTTAAATTTGTGTATTTTGTCCATGTCATAGATTTGATGAAGACGAGGCAATAACAGATGGCGTAGAAACATCAAACGCTTGTGAAATCAGTGTTGAGGTGGCAAATACTGGTGGGATAATGTGGTCCATTCACAGGAAAGAGCAGGAGAACTTAGATTCAAAAGGTAGGTAGAACTAAATCTTATTATCTGCGCAGTCATATCAATTCCACATTGCGAGCTGACTGAAGAACAATAAGCATTCCAATATTAAGTTTTAGTAGCAAAAGAGGACATAAAACCTACCTGGGAGTTCCGGTCGCAGTGAACTGGCATGCAGGAAGAACATAAAGAAATTCATAAATGATATATAGCGATTGTTTTGTCGTCATACGCACTGCCATTGTGCCATTTGTCACATGTAAACTTACTGCAGTATTTTCAGAATAAGTGAACAATTTTGGAGATAATGCTTAATGATATTTATCATGAATCTGTTTCCTCTGGTTTTTATAGGCGACGAATATAGTAATGCCCTTGCAGAAGAAATAGCTAAGAAGCTGATCATAACAACAAAGGTAACTTATTATTTGCGTTATTCATATTTACATGATATAAGCAATGTCATTTATTTTTGTTAGTATAGATGAATGATTACCAACCAGTTATATCACAAGTATGTATTATTAGGTTGGACTCTATGAGCTACATTCCATCAAGGAAATATGTGAAAGCTGGTGTATAGTGTTGGGAGAAGGAAACATTTAATTTGGATTCACAGTTAGATAAATGAAAGACTGAATCCTATAACTATAGTAGAGAAAGCTATATTACATGAAATCTCGTTTTAGTGTCTTTATTTCACGATATAAGTATAAAAAAAAAGATAAGTCGGGGATCCGACTCATCTCAGTGTGCACTAGGCGTTTACATGGAAAACCAATGGGGATTGACTTGTGTGGGTGATACACACATATCGCTACGCTCCATTCATGCGAGGAGTCCGGGGGACTGGACACCCAAGCACAGGTCTCAAAAACCGTTAGGATTATGTTTGGGTTCAAACATTCCACTGAAATTCACCGGAAATCGTGAAATGAATATCACAAAATCTCTCACACATAATCTTTTAGTGTAATGTGAACAACATTAGACTATATTTCATCGATTTTATGCAAATTCCTTTTTTGTTACCAAAACTATACACCAGGTTGAATAATATTAAGTTTGTATAAACTATGCAAACAATTATTGAAAAAATAAAGACAATATATTTTTTTTTCATGCAATGATTATTATATAATACATAACCCTTGTTTAGGCATGCAGCTTGGTGTTTGTATATTTTAGGAGAAGTTTCAAATACGTCCGATTTTACAGAGTGAGTCAATAAAAATGTCCCATCATTTTGAATTTCATTTCTTGTGAAAAGTATGTATGTATATCTAATCGTGGGATTTATGATATGTCTTGGTAGAGTCATCCTCCTTGATTATGTTGTTTGAACTTTCATTTGGATCTTTGCACACATACCTGAATAACAGACATTCTTGAGAAGACGGTAGTACCTCACTTGCGCCAAGTGGTTGGGTGAAGCATAAATAAATTGAGAATGTATTGCTTATGTGCACGCACAAAGAAAAACACCAACACGTACCCTCATTAACACAATAAGAAAGCACATACACACCAACACCCTCGCCACACGATTCCACATACACCCCCACGCACACACACACACACACACACACACACATACACAACCACACCCTCAACAAACACACCCCCACACACATACACACGCACCATCACTCTCACTCAAAGACAATTGTTATGTAAGTATTACTTCCCAAACATCTAGTGATGGTCTTGTTGACGAGAACGTTAAATAGGACATTCAATAATGAACTGTTTAATGTGGGTGCGTGTGTGATGATGTGCGTGTGTTTTAGGGTGGATTGGTGTGTATGTGTCTGTGTGGTGAGAGTATGTGTGGGTAAGTGTGTACACATATTCTGTCAACATTTTTATTTTCAACCAGCCACATGGCTCAAGTGACATCTTACCGTCTTCTGAAGATGTCTATTATTCAGTCATGCGTGCAAAGACCCAACGGAAAAAGGTACAAACATATGCTAGGACGATGAATTTACCAAGAAATATCATGAAACCCGTGAATGAAAGTTCATAATTTTTCACAACACACCTTCAAAATGATGGGACATTAATTATTAACTCACTGTGTATATAAATATATATTTGGATTCATATTTGCCAATCAATCTAGGTAGCTTCTTAATTGAGTCTGAAAACAGTAATATTATCGATTGTAATGTTGATTTTTATCGACTTTGTATATAGGATCGAAGAGGAATAAAATCACAGCACACCAGTAAGCAAACTGGTGGCAGAGCTACTGGTGGCAGAGCAGGTTATGTATTCTTGTTTTTCCTCTTTCCTGATTAATATATAAAAGGCTTAGCTCTTTTATAACTTATTTTGTAAGTATGTGATTGTGATATGTCCCCTAATGATTTACATGTTCAAACTCACCATCAAACAGAAATATTCCATCAATTTTCATTTTGGAACTGTTACTATTGCTTCATCACAAGAATTACCCACTACAAAAAAAGTCAGAGGCAGTAAGTGAAAATGCAAAAGAATTATAACTACGATGATGTATGTAATATCGTAAAAGTCATTTTTGTATTAACAGTACACACGCGTAGGGAAGATACACATAAAGCTGACGACAAAATACCAAAACAATCTGCAAGGCAGGTCGAGAATTCAAAGAAAGAACAGGTTCACACGAAGGTAATGCCCATTTTGACATCCATTTTATAATGGCATTTCTTTTTTCTCCCCCTCCCCTTTCACAGAGAGCCGTTTAACAAATTGGCTTCTCTGACTTTTGATATTTAATACCTAACTTTTTTCTCTTTTCTACAAATGTTACCAGTGCGTCCCAAATAAAACTAAGCCAAACTAACTTTGAGAGCCTCATATTGTCATTAACGCTTATATCATGACAGAGAGTAACTCATATTATGTCCAGTGATACTAAAATTGAACCTGTACTGTCATAGATAGCTGAGCACTCGTGTTTTTAAAAACTTTGGTCAAAAAACATTGTACCAATTTTTTTTTTTTCACAAGCAACCCTGGCTTTCTGATCATTTCTTAATTGCTTGAGGTCAGTCTTTCTGAGTCAAATCATAAGGGACGAAAGAATACATTGACTATTGGAATGCAGGGGCTGTTTTTTCCAAAGGCTTTTGTACAGGGCAATGTGTACTCTTGTTTTTTGTTTTTTAGCTTTAATCCCTAGTGCGCAGTCTTTCTACACCGCACAAGACTGACAAGTACAAGTGTGGTATCATTGACAAGAATATGATTTACTCTTTATTGTGAAATAAATATCAAAGTCACACAAGCTATAAAATTTTAAATATGAACCTCTCAACGTTGGGTTTACATTCTTTCCTGGGACGCACTGTGCACGTTATGTTATTGATATCCTTGATTTACGAAGCATTCATTCAACTCGGGGGTAAAGAATGTTCCATAAAAGAGAGATCAAATGAAAGAGGACCACCCAAGCATTCATTTCATTCACAAGATAGGTTTGAGCGATAAGAAATTTCGATTTTCCATTTGTTGTCTGGGACACTGTAAACAGAGAAAAGAACTTACTAATTCTTTATTATTTTTTGTTTGCATACCCTCTACCCTATTTAGACATTTTCTGTAATAATAATAACACAAATAATGTTAACTAATTCAGTTTAGTTCATGTATTGCTTCATTTAGTTTCCTTCGTTAACGTTTACATTATTAATTGTCTATAGTTGTAGCCAATGAAAAGTGAGCAATATTTTTTTAACTGATACACTCTATCAACAGGGTTCAGGAAGTGTAGAACCAGATCCTGATAAAGGGCCTACTAAACGCAGAGCTAGTGTAAACCAGGCAGAACAAACAGGTTCGAAATTTCACGTTTTATCGCAAGATCATTAATGAATTTCTTGTGTATTTCCTACCCATTAACTCTATGTACAGAGGTTTAGCAAATTTGAAAGTTTGAATATTATTTGTTTTGTTCATTTGACTATGACTTATACCATGAAACCTGGCACATAAACTAGAATAAGACAATGCCAAATTTTGTTCTTGATATTTCACTTAACCATGTCAAAGCCTTAAACTCTTTTCTCATTTGCGGAATTTTATTGTGCTCACTAAAGCATGAAACATCTCAATTTTGTTTTAAAGAAAAATAATAATAATAGAGAAATCGTACTCTGTGGACGTACTCCGTGAGAAATAAATTTATATTTGGTCAAAATATCGAATTTCAGTACATATATTTAAAAAAAGAACTTTTCCAGATCTACGTGCTCATTGAAACATAAACTTTTGAATGAATGCTATAGAATCATTTACTCATGTCCAAAAGTCATAACGCTACCCCAACAAATGTTGTTAAGATGATTTTCAGTACACAAAATTGTTGCAATATTTACTTCATAATCTTAGAATGTTCATTTAACCGTGAATGAATATTGTTTGATAAAGTCGAAGACACCCTTCCAAGATTTGAAATCCGTCATAATTATTTGATAAAATTTACCATGAAAAATATGCCAAAATTTGAAGTTCTTGCAATTTTTCTGTAATCAGATTTTTTTTTTTTCAACTCCTCCTGAATATGAAATTATCAATGATATAAAATAAATTTACTTTTTGTGTTGTGTTTATTTTCATTAGAATTAGTTATACAATATTTTAAAGAAATTTGTCAGTCATTGACTAAATAGCTGAAATCTAGTTTACTCAAAAGTGATTAGGGTGAATGTAGTGTTATGGTAAATGTTCAATTTTTTACGTGCCATTATTATTATTATTATTATTGTCATTATTATTATTATTATTATTATTATTATTATTATTATTATTATTATTATTATTATTATTATCTTCATCATTATTATTTTCGAAGTAGAAGCAGCACGTAAGGTTGATGCTCCCAAGGTTGATGACAGACTACCAAATCTTTTAGCAAGCCTGGTGGAGAATTCATTGAAGAAACACTTTCGAACGAAGGTAATATCCATTCTTAGGTTAATATCTTACGTGAATTTTCCTTTATTTAGGATAAAGCTCTTAATTATGAAATCCAGTTGCGGATCAAGGATATCAAAATGTACATTTAGGTTTTAAATTAAAGGGGCTGTCCAAGAACATTCATTGATCCGCCAATTTGAATTACATAAGTGTTACCAATGTTGTTTGTATTTATCCGTAATTTCCTCTTTTATCTAATGTGTAGAAAGTTATGAAACTCATATTGTAAGAACCAATCAAAGAAATTTGAACATAGTTGTCGTTTCTTGCCCGACTTTAATTTTCAGGCGTACTGCAAAGGTGCGAAGATAATTAAGTGTATTTACTTTATTTTGTCATAATCATGGTAAGGAGAGTGGTGCAAATGGCACTGATGCTGGTAAAGATGACGGGCTCTCACTTAGCATATGGGACTTTGCTGGTCATGACGTTTACTATACAACTCATCAGGTGAACTTAATGACTTTTAGCTTTTAGAAAGGTTTTTTTTTCATTTATTATTATTTTTTTTTAATTATTAAACCTGGATGTTGTAAATTTAAGTCAGGAGCTATGATTGTCTGGGCACAATTTAAAATAATAATATGACCTTTTGAATATTCATTATGATTATGTTTTGTTATCTTTTATTAGTGTTATCATTTAGCTCTAATATGCACTGTTCAAGTGCAAGTGACATTTATTTCCTTTTCAAAATACATGATTCAAATAATCGTATAATATAAATCATGTGAAAGGAATTGAGAATCTTTATAAGCACAAGGCTTGAGGTCGCCATGACAATACATATTTTTACATAAATATAATTTAATAACAATGTTATAGTATAACATTATTATAACAGAAATTAAGGGAAAAGAAGAAGCAAAGAAAAGAATATAAATGAAAAAAAAAAGAAAAGGGAAGAAGAAATAGACACAAAAGTGAAATGATATGGAATGAAAGAAAAGAGCATAGGTTGTTTGTTTTTTAAGATTGAAGTTAGTGTGTATAGTAAGAAAAAATAGGGCTCGTCTCCGATCACACAAATTCAAATAATGTATTCGTTTATCCGAACAACATATAGAACGACGAACCTTCGACCAACAAGTTTAGTATGCCGCAGACCTCAGTGTCATATATTTTCTATTGTACTGATCGTACTCGACGTGAGAGTAGGCCTATGCGGCAGGTCTGCTTTAAGGAAATATTCATGGTAAAAGAGTATGCCGCATACCTTAGTGCCGCAGACTTGTAAGCGTACTAAAAGAGTATGCGGCAGGTTTGCGACAGACCTAATGTTCATGTCAAAACCTGAGGCAGGTCTGCGGCAGATCTGCAGGAAGTATGCCTTAAGATTAATTGCTCTCCGTTAATCAAGCTTATTACATTGGCTAGTAGGTTGCTTAGATAAATGAACTTCTTATTGCACTAGCTTCATCGTAAGCAATCAATGAGGAGTTTAAAATAAATTTATTTCAAGTCTGGTTATCAATAGCTCATTTACATATTCCCAGGACCATGCTTAAATGATTAAGACAGGAAAGTTACTATTTCAAAGTTGGATTTTCATTTTCATATTTCGAAGGTGTTTCTGACTTGGCGAGCTGTTTATGTGATCGTGTTTGATCTGAGTAGAAGTCTGGATTCTGTCCTACAGACTGAATATGAAAAAGTAAGCGTAATTTTCTCATGTTTTTGACAATAGTGAAAGATAATGAAGTAACGCTAGATAATACTGCGATAAGACAAACTTGAATATTTATTTCACATGAACGAAAAATTTGTTATTTCCATTCAGTTTATGATTCTTTCTATTTCTTAAGCTGCAACCTATGAATATTGTATTTGGATAAAGAAATATTCAAATTCTCTGCAACACACTTTTGGTAAATCTAGGGGGAGAAAACATTCGTTCCATAAAATATATAACAATGATAATATACCTTAATTTTCTTTACACAAGTTCACTACATATGTGATGCAATAAACAAATATTTTCTTCCTCGATTGTTCACCCTGCCTCATGTTGATTGATTTGAAAATATTTTGTTACCTTTTTAACAGATTACCTAAGATTGTTAACTTTATATGATCATATTTAAAATAATAAAGTTATTACAAATTGGGAAGAGTCAATTGATGAAAAGCTGAAGCAAAAAGGTTCCAACTTGAATGTTATGACACAACAATGTAATATTGATATTTGCATTGAAACTAAGTCATTTCAATCTATCCACAGGCCAAAGGAGGCAAAACTACAGAATTGACATGCCTAGAGTTCATCAATTTCTGGTTGTGTTCCATCTACGCCCATGCTGTTGCACCTGATTCAGTCAGTAATAAGAGTACTGGTAAAACCTCCCAAAAATCTCCTCCCATCTTCATCGTTGGAACACATCGCGAAAGCATCAAAGGAAATCCAAAAGAGAAAAAGAAAAAGGTAAAAGTTTTCCCTGTTCATGTTACCGAGGATCAAGCAAAGAAAACACAATGACATGAATTATCAATACTATAACATTTGACACGAAATATCATGACAATCCGTTGCGTTTACTGCCTACTGCCTGAACAGTGATTCCTTTCATGTAGATATTTTCACGTTCAATTTAAAGATAATATATTATCATATGGACGTCGTTCTTGTAATGTTTAAGATATTTCCATGCTCAATTCGAAAACGACAATACACACAAAATAAGAAATGATATCAAAAGTACAAATAGCGAAGTATAGGCTAGGGAAGTTTGGTAATCGTCAACGAATACCAGCATGGTTCAGAAAAAGAGCGACAGGTTTTGATATTTACTTTTTTTCTGATAGATTGACTCTGCTTTTGATGCAATCCGTAAGACTATTAAGAAGAAGCCGTTTGAATGTCACGTGATTCCAAAGTTTTATGCAATAGAAAACAGCTTGGATGACAACGATGAAGAGGTAAAATGTAACCATGATTAATTTATTGCAACTTATCTGAAAATCTATTAATCTTGTACGTATGAGGACAACTACCCCTTTGACAATTACGCCTAGGGTCCATGGACTTCTTGCATTGAAAGTTCGGATTTTACGCAACTCCCCCAAAAAAATGGTTTATGATTTTTTTTTTTTTTTTTTTTTTTTTTTTTTTTTTTTTTTTTTAGTTGTGTAGAATCCTAACTCTTTATGCGAGAGGGGCCATATGTCAACTATCAAATCTGCTGAAAATTCAAAATTCAAAATCATTCCGTAAAGTCTAACCCCAGTATACCTACTAAATCTGCCCACTCAATCTACAAATGTCCAAGTATAATACACGTTCATCAATACTCTCATTATCCCCCGCACTAGAAGAAAGATAGGTGACAGAGACTTAGTTACTTTTCAGTTAATTAGTACTACACCTAAGTCCTGGAACTCCATACCCCAGGCATTAAAGAATTGTCAAACTCTCACATAATTAAAAAAAAAAAACACCTGATATCCCACCTTTTCTTATATGTATATATATATATATATATATATATATATACTCTGTTCGTCATAAAGGTGGAATACTTTTTTCTGGCTCAAGCGACATTATGTTGCTCCATTATTAATTTTTTTAATGTGTTTGTCACCGCTTTCACTTTCTGGGATCCTGGGTGTATCTTGGACGCTCCCTCAACCCTTTCCGGGGATTTTTCTTCAAAAAAGTTTATCACCCCCAGAAGATGGCCATTTTCGTCATTTTTTCTTATTTTTGGGGCCCTTTTTTGTTTTTGCGACCCACCAAGCCCCCCTCAGTCCTTCCCCAAGGAAACACGTGTGAGGTGGAGATTTGTTATTGTTCTTTAAATTAAATCTAGATTTATGGTTACAGGCTCGACTCTTTTGTCTAGGGGAGGGGTCAAAATTTATTTTGATTGGAGTTCAACATTCATTTTATTCATTTTTACACCATGAAAATTTCTATCTTCCCTAAATTGTATTGTAAAATCTCAACCAAACATAAATCAAAATAAGATATTATCAATAATGACCATTTACAGCCTTGTCATCAAGGCTTAACAAAATGTAAGGGGAAAATGATGATATTTAAGGGTTAAAGGTGGTTTTTCATTTCTATTGTTTTCAGCATAAAGATGGAATAAAATATTCCGAATTTTCACCAGTCTCGTTTTTTACTTCAACTCCTCCCCTAGACAAGAGACCTAAGCCTGTCCCCAGAAATATAGATTTAACTAAAAGAACAATATAAAACAGTACACCTCAGTCGCGTTTCCTGGTGGTAGGACTGAGGGGGGCTTGATCGGCCGGGAAAACAAAAAGGGGCCCCAAAATGAGATAAAATGACAAAATCGGGCATCACGGGGGTTGACAAAACTTTTTTGCAAAAAGGTCCACGTGAAGGGTTGGAAGAATGTCCAAGATATAGCCGGGGTCCCAAAAAGTAAAAGCAGGGACAAACATATTCAAGAAATTAAAGTCCGAGCAAAATCATGTCGCTATAGCGGCAAAAAAATATTCCACTTTTATGACGAACAGTGTATATATTGTAAATTGATCTCGTAACTAATCATATGAAGTGATTTCTTTGCTGTTTAGCTGATTGCTTTAAGGAAACACATAGAGAAGGTAGCAACAGAGGAACCGTACATGGGAGAAGAGATTCCACTAAGATGGCTTAAATTTGAAGAAGCTCTAGCTGCATACAATACCAACTACATGTCATTAGACCAGGTAGGGAGACTTTGAAAAATATAAGGAAGAAAACAAGAAAAATGTTCAACCGAATGCTGTGTTTGTGTAATTAACACGTTCAACAACGTCATTAGGGCCATTCTTTGAAAAGTGAACCTTTTTGGGACAAAATAAAGTTTTTGTTTTTTTTATTTTAACCTGCATATTCGAATAGAACAATGTCTGAAGTTTTATGAACTGATTTTTTTGTTGTTGTGATTTTTGCAAGTTTTCATGCTCCTTCGCATAAATTAACAAGTATGATATTTAGATAGAAAAACGGTACATAAAATATATTTTTTTAACGTTTTGTGAAGTTGTGAAGTCACACACGTGACCCACTTCTTTTGACCTCTGATCTTGAACATGCATATTGTAAACACCAACAAATATTTCCAAATGATAGCCAAAAAATATGTTAGCATAATATAAACATTAAATCAGTATATGTTAAAAACTGTTAGAGTTATAGCCAGCTAAAGTCAAGATTTTGCATAATTTCGGTCGCACACGTGACCAAGAATGGTCCATTACTAAATATTCATATAGGCCTACTTTATGGTATTTTCCTAATTTGTTCGAAATTTCGTTTGAAAACTGACTTATTTATTATAGGGATATCTATTTGTTCTTAACGATTGAAATTTGGTTAGAAAGTAATCTTTTAGACAACTGTGCTTACGCCTAGGCCAAGAAACTAACAAGACCAGTTGGAATAGAATCGGAGAATGAACTACTTACAATGTTAACATTCTACCATGATCTTGGCTACATCGTCTACTTTGGAGATGTGGTAGAGCACCAGTCTCTTCTGAGAGATATAGTAATTCTGAATCCTCAGTGGCTGATTGATGTCTTCAAGCAAGTCATCACTATCCTAGAACCCGCAAAAAGAGTGAGATAAATCATTCCTTCATTGATAAAATTAATTATGATGATTTTGGTTTTGGTTGGTTTACTTTGGTTTACTTTGTAAAAGAGAAAAGAAAAAGGATTAACACAAAATAAGGGAAAGACAAAAGAGACAGGAGCATGATAACAAAAAATGAGATAATTCGGTTGTTGGATTCGTTATTGGTGCTTTTTGACGAAAAGAAATAGCAAAATTAAGCTTTCGGCTCAAATACATGCTTTAAAAGTGATTGAGATAATGTTATTTTAAAGTGCAAACTGTAAACGCGGTAAATAAACTTGCTGAAACCCTCAGACAAAGGCGTAAACCTGATTTTATCATGCAACCATTGTTTTTGTTTACTTATAGATTCATCCTTTTTCACGTTGAGCTCATTGTGCCTATGATTTTATTATCGGTTTGCTGAAGATAAATCATTATACTCGAATCACACAGTAAACGGTAAATTGGTTTCAAAGTGACCCATTTCTCTATTATCAGGCATGTTAAGAATGTTGGCAACATGCAGCCATCAAATCACAGCTTACCAGAGTATCTGTCCTCTCAATCAAATTTATACTAATATGAATTTCATTTCCAGGAAGGTATTGTGAGTGATGCTTGGTCCATCCTTGAAGAAGATGGGATTCTGGAGGACCGTCTGATCCAGCATATGTGGCAAGGATTCCTGGAGCAGAAGAAAGCTTTGGTTGAGCTCATGGCCAAGTTTGATCTCATCTGCGAGGTTCCAGTTCAACGAATGAAGCAGAAGCACCAGGATGAAAATGGCGCTGAGGTACATACTTGAACTAAAGAGGAGTCCAGGCTGAAATTCAGATGATTTGAAATAATTTTTTAAAAAGTTAAAAAAATAAGAGTTAAAAAGTTATCCTTGATAATTTTATTCACTAATAATCTCCACCTCTTAAAATTTCATTTTTAGGGGTCTTTGTTCATTTGTCGCCCCTTTGTTTAAAAAAGTGCCCCTGTCTGAGTATTTACTAATCTCAGGAATGGACAAAAAGACAAGTTTCCTTTTATAGAATATACAAACTTTTTCGGAAAATCTCTGGCCATTAATGAAATATGACAATATATAAAAGACTTGAAAATATGAAAAAATGCACACATTTTACTATGTTGCAATACCAGTGTTATGTGAGTGTATATCAAATTTGTGTTTGGGTACATTCATATGTGATAGGTATCAGAAGTACCGGACAAGTCCTATTATGTTCCGTCAAGATTGATGTCACCTTTCCCAGATGAAGAGTTGGTGGACATTAAGTCCTCTACAGACTTTTATGTTGACTTCAAAGGCTTCCTACCAGGTGAGATATTGTATTGTAAAAGCAAAGTATATTCATCATAACAGAGTGTATTACTTTAGGACCGACTACACATGACCGATATAATGTACATAATTCTACCTAAGAATAACAGTGTCGTGCAAACTAGAAACTCCAGACGGCTTGTATTGCAGACTTAACTAACATCTAATATTTACTAATATCACCACAATTGTTCGTTTCAAACAGATGGGCTGTTTCATCGTTTGATGACAAGAACAGTTGTATGGATGAGGGAACAGAAATATGGACAGCCAGTCAGTCTGTTTCATCGTCACATCAGCCTGGTTGCAGATAAAGAACATCGTGCCGTGCTAAAGATGCTTCCACCTAATGAGGCAGCGATAAAGGTATTGTTGATTTAGTGCTAATAAACATGTACATCTGCATTTATGCGTATTTTTTAAAAAATAAAATCATAGCCTGACTCTACCCATCAGTTGTCAATCATGGATACCTTGTGATTTAGCCCCTTTGACTTAATGAAATCCAAAGAAGCTGTCACCATTTTTTTTTCTTTTTAGGTGACTGTATTCCGACCCGATGTTTCTGAATATGATGCTAGTAGTGGTCAACATACTCCAGATCCAAATGCAGTTAAAGAGGTAAATAATGGATTGTAAGCGTAATGAAGAATACAATACCATACAATACAATGAATGTTCATGAAATAACATTCGAAATATGAAGACAATCTTCTAATGAGATGGTATAGCACTTTCCATGATGGCATGCACTTGCAGGGGGAAAAAAAGCATTGATCATGTTGATAGTCTCTTTTGAAATAGAATTTGGGGCTCTTTGCATCAAACAGAAGCAGCATCAAAGAGGTTTTGTGTATTTGTGATTTTTTTTTAATCGCTTATTTGTGTTTAGTGATTATTTTTACCCTTGTATTTGGTACAGGTAATGAATTTTGTGACTCAAACACTAGAAAACCTTAGACTTCAATGGGCGAAGAGGATCGAGTATGATCTTTGCTTTCCTTGCCAAAAGTGCGGTGAGAAAAAGTTTTTCAAGGAATGTTCCAAAGAGTCTATCAAGTCGCTACAGTGTGGACTACATGCGATCCCTATAACTTGGATCAAATCGACGTATGGTATGTAAATTAGATCTCCGTCTCTACTTTTAAAATGAAATACCTGTAATAGTGCTCAGATAAAGTACCAACAACATGAGGAACCACGTGTAAAAACTCATACATTTTCATCTTTTTAGACTGAAAATGGATACCTCTAATAATGTTAGGTTTAAAACGGCGGAAAACAGAAAATCATCCCACCAGGATTTGGATTTGCATTTGTCTTTCTGTGCAGACATCTCGAGGAACTGATTAGAAGATGTCACCCGTGGTACCGATCGAGGGACACGAAGTACGTGCAATAAGTCATATGCCGTGATGTGTTTATTGCATAATTTGTATTGATGTAACACTTCACAGAATGATAATTTGAAGAGATACACAGAGGTCCCAGCTGAGATTCAAATATTTCCTCCTTTTAATTTGATGCAGGGCTAGTTACCGAGGTAGATTCAGGTAGAGAGAGTCCAACTGCATTGCTAGACGGCAGATCAAGTGAGTATGCCTTATTTCTCTTTTGAGTCGTTTTATGACAAGAAAACCAAAGTGTCATGCAATTACTATCAAGGAAAAATTTTGAGGAAATTATTTTTACCTTGTCTTAATCTTAAGTTATGCATCAATATATAAAATTCAGGATGCTAGTCTACATGCCATGACGTTTACTCCGGCGACAATTCTTCCGCTGTAAATTCCACACATTAAGTGAACGACTAACTTTAACCTTGGAACTTGACACTTTACCCTACCCTAAACACACCATATACCACTAATGCGACCCTGACAATACATCTTATACGAATTAAACTGGGCCAGTTGTCGGTGGAGAAAATGTTTCACCGTTTATTAGTATCTGTTTCAGAGACTTAAGTTTAACAAAATTTTTCTAATTAGCGGAACCTGCCATCAACCGAGAGTGAAAAGCAAAAGTATTAAGTACAGGGGGACAATCGGAGGGTGACGACGAAAAACCTGAATTCGATTTTGAATCAAGAAAATATCTCTTTTAATACTCTTTTCAAAGGAACCAAGGAAAGCAACGTATTGTGTGACAGCTACTTCTGTGATCTAGCAGGGGAGATAGGGGCCGAGTGGAGGCGTCTTGGTATCCAGCTAGGTTTGAAGCAAGCTGATATTGATCATATTGAGGAAGACAAACCAAAAGCTGTAGATCGAATCCTAGCCATGCTGCAGCTATGGAGGCAACGCTCTTCATCCGAAGAGAAGAAGATGATTGAAGACCTCTGTAAGGTGATGATCAGGTGCGGTAGGACAGACCTTGAAGAAAAGATCAGAAAAGATGCAGGGTTCAGGATACAGTATTACGAAATAGGCAATACTATATTTGTTTAAAAGTACTTTAGAAAGAATCTAGGATATCGAACTCTGAATGGTTATGAACCATTTTAAATCATATTTCAAAAAGCAGCTTTGATTTGCTTTCTTTGTTGAATGTTTGCAGTATGACAACGCAAATCACATTTCCTGTCTCTCTTGAAGGAAGTTGCCAACCATTCATTTATTGTTTTGCATTTATGCTATGATTTCAATTTTTCTTTATAACTGGATCCATACTTCCCTTTTCCTTGTTGCATTGTTTTATGTTTGCATGAAATGTAGTACTTTGTATGTGTATCTTAAAATAAATATAGCAGTACTTCAATAAATAACGTACGTCTCCCTAAACTTGAATAATCATGATACGTTATTCAGAATGTAACATGATTTACAGTGTTAGCATTATACGAATGTAAGAATTATTTGCACAATTAACTGTATTTTCTTCAAATAGTATTGTGTCACCAAAGTTATAGTAGTAAGAATATAACACTAAATTCATGAACCAAAGAAAATAATAACTTCATATGTCACGAAAGAACAAATTATTTTGCTGCTCGTACACATTAGTATCAATCTGGTTTAACTCATGTTTATTGTGACGTAATATTTACAGAAGTCATTTGTATGTTTGTTTTATTGTTGTTGTCTTTTTTTTTATTTATTCATTTATTTTCTTTTGTATCTTTTTTCTTACTTTTCCATAATAATTTTCATAGTAATTGTAAACAGGTGTATGTTAAAATGAAATACTGTTTGAAACATCGTTCATATCAAGATAAATATTTTCTTTATTCACTAAACCTGTCATATATCAGGTAAATTAATGTAGCGATAAACCAGTCATCACTGTTCTAAATAGCGATAATACCTACTCAATCATGTCAGTTGTATTTGTTGATGTAAATGGTATGAAGTGGTATAAATATGATAAAGCGTTTGTAGAGCCCATATGCCCTTTCTTTCCGATCCTTGTTTTCTTCATTCATTCTCTCTGTACGCTGTCTTCTTATGTTCTTTTCCTTTACCTTCGTCATCGTTTTCTCGTATATATCTTCTTTACCCCTTTTTTTTGCGTTGTCAGTGGTTGAGGGGCGTGGCTGTTTCAGCCCTAGATCAGCCAAAGTTAGAAATAATGCTTTCTAATCTTGAAATATTGTTATTATACAGTCTGTGTCAAATAAAATGGTACAGTTGGAAAACATTTTTTTATAGTATGTAGGTTAATATCAACGTGGTATTGTTTGTTATTTTCATAAAGCAGGAATATCACTCTTTCTTCTGCAATTTTTTTCATCACATTTGGTGCAGTATTTTTTGAGATATGACTAATTTTCTACAATCAAGAAAAATCAATTTTTCGCACGCCGTCCCATGCGTTTGTGTACGATTTCGCATAATGACCGTGAATTCAGCGCTCCAGAACAATAGAAGTGCGTAATTTCGATTTGTTCCTCGTCGCACAAAACTTAGCATAACTTTTGTTTTAAGAAAGCAAATTATACAGGACAAAGCGCATCAGCAAGAAAAATCTTTTGGCTTTAATTTGGTACCACAAACACACATTATATGAAAGGATTTCACACCTAAATGATTTTTTCCCCGACTGTACCATTTTTTTTTTACACAGACTGTATTGTTAAAGATAAACAGTGTGTATATTTAAAATCTAATATTAGTGTTTATACTGTAAATGTGTTGCATACAGCCGTAATCTGGTGGTTTCCAGGGTTTCTCTTATTCTACTTCTTAATCTTTTATTGTCAACTTTAATACAATTGTTAAAATGATGTACCAACTTGGATGTTATTTACATGTACGTCTATTCGTGAAGAATTAGATAACTTTTTAAAATATAATATCAGAAAGTAGATATAGACTCGTTACATAATTTTATGGAAATACTTTAATATGGATTTATAACCTTATCATATAAGGCTTCGTCATCATTGGATCATTTAAATGTTGAGGGAGGTATACATCAATGTGATTATTTCCAATATATTGTAATTGGAAATCTATTGAGATTGATATTCCTGAATTATCAATTATCGATAAAATAATAAACCATCAAATATGTTATATAGGTTTATTTGCGAAGGAGGACTTATGAAAATAATGTTTTGAAATATGTGATTTTCAGATATTTCAAAAAAGAATCTTATACTGGTAATATATTTTTCTAATATGCATATCTATACTTTTGATATGGATTTATATTATAACATGATTCATTGTCACTTGATCATTGACAAGTTGAGGGGCGTGGCCTGCTATGGCCCCTATATCTACATAATAAACGTGATCTTTACCAAACAAAGTGTATCTCTGTAACTAAAAATTAGTGTCCACACTTTATGTCCTGCATGCTCCAGTAATCTAGTTATTTTCTGGGCTTTTCTGATTTTAGAATTTTTTTACTCTTAAATGCATTATCCAATGCTAACCTATGAAGATTATTATCACTTTTAAGTTATTTTTGAATTATCAGTACTCAATAAAATTATGTACCGACAAGAATGTTTAATATGCAGGTTTATTTGCCAATAACTTAAAATGATTTTTTTTTTCTCAGACAATCGGATACAAATTCATAATGTAATGTATAGCATGGTATGAAATGCGTATAATATAACTTTTCCCGGTCAATTTTAAATTCTTTGCAATCGAATTCGTTACTGTCCAATCAATTTAAACGATACCTCATGGAGCAGAGCTATTGGTCAATTGAATTAACGTGTAGACTTTTAATCGCGATCACATTTCGGACGAAAATGCTTGTAAAAAAATGTCAAATTGATCGGAGATAGGTTAAACTTGACCGGGGAAATTTGTAATAATATTGTATAGAATTTATAAAGCGCCGACTATCTAATTACCTGTTCAGTGGCGCAGCTTATATAGTATACTGTACTATAAACAATAATTTATAACATGCCTCATTATCATTTGATCATTGTCATGAACATCAATGAACAGAATTACGTCAATGTTCTATTTCGATATGTTTGTTAGTCCAAACAAAACAATTTTGTGCCTGTTTTTGTGTAAAATGGATCATTAAGCCTTTGCCGCTCTTCACATAATTATATAAATAAATGCTTCTAAATATCATGCAACGCACCAGATTGAAGTTTTCATACTTATTTTCTGAATTTGTACACTACCGTAATTAACGGTGTATAAGCCGCACCCGTGTATAAACCGCACCCCCAAATTTGGACCCTTGCCCCCCCAAAAAAAAAAAAAAAAAAAAAAAAAAAAAAAAAAAAAAAAAAAAAAAAAAAAAAAAAATTGAAAAAAAAAAATTATTAATTAAAAAAAGTAATTAAGAAATTAATAGACAAATTAATGAAGGAATTCAATCTTGTAATCTTGTTTATTTATGAGAAACAACAAGGCAATAAGAGCTGAAGTGAAGATAAACAAAAGGAATAAAAAGAAAATATATCGGGACTTTTATATTTCCTGAACTGCAAAGGGTCTGCATGCGCAGACTAGTGCATTGTATATTGCGCAATGTCAAAAAAAACCCCGTAAGTTCACAATATGTTTACTTATTATCTACAGTACAACAATTATTGTAAGAGGATGTAAAGCCAAACCACTAATTAAATTTCGAAATGCTATTAATCAGGATCCATACGGGTTTTTTCCCAAATAGGATTTCAACATCCAATTCGGAGTGAACGCCAGAACTACAAGAGATTAGTTCAATACACGAACTTCACGACATGTTTTCATTGATTCTTTTATGTTCTCTTCATGGAAGGATATTTACTCGCAAATAACAAGCTACATATCTTATGCAGAGCAACATTGTCGACCAAAAATTTTGGGAAACATGTGGACCATCATAGATCCTTCTCTATCTGGCATTTGACTCCAACGACGTGTATACACACAATAAAGAAATCAAAGTGAAATGGTAGGCCTATTTCCAAATAATCCCAAAAGTCATGACAGAGAAATTTTCATAGAAACACGAATTTTGCTTGGTTATATCAACGTTTTGGAGAAACTCTGCGGAACTTATAACTTTTCGTTATGTGTGTGTGTGTGTGTGTGTGTGTGTGTGTGTGTGTGTGTTTGTGTGTGTGTGTCTGTGTGTGTGTATTGCGTTTGTGTGGGTATGTGTGTGTGTGGATGTCTGTTAAAAAATTATAGGTATGTTCGCAATGTAACACAACCAACTTCAATTTGTGCATCTGCGGGCAACCTTGCATAACCATATATTATGCGTAGCTTTAATAATCAAGACGTCGAGGGACTTGATGTCTAAAAACGGCGTGTGGCCAAAAATTTAATGTGCCACTATGATTCACAATGCTGCATGCATACTACCAAAGATAAAAAGACTTTAACCGAATTGTTACAGTTAGGCAAAACCTTGGCGTGCTTGTTCATTTTCCGTTGTATTGTGTCTGTCGAACTTTACAGGGCAGTATGTTTCATGATATAACTCAATTGTAAATAGGTTGATTAGACATTTTCTGTAAAACGTGTCCCAGTAAAATCCAAGGCGGAACAGTCGGTCATTTATTACGGGTGAAATCATGAAAAACAAGGTGCATCATTTTAAAGTTCATTGATCTTCTTTACTTTGACGTCTCGAATACACTACTAATTTGCAAAAAAAAAATGGATGTACAATGAGACTTTTGAATTTGAATGTAAAAGTAAAATTGCGCAGCTCAGAGCATGAAGAATGACACTGAACATGCCGAGAACTTGCAGCAAGTGATTTTTGATAATGGAGAGATTTGTCTGACGTTGACTGATGCATGCTGACAAAAGGATCCCACAATAGCCTGTTCGAACTTGCGACGCATACAAACTTAAGGCCCGGTCCCACTGGCGTTTAGGAGGATTTGCGTATGAATTGCAGACAAAATTGGTTTATATTCGTTGAACATTTGCAATATTCGTGAAACATGCTTGTTTGAGTTGACCATGCAACATCTGCATAATTCCACATTAATCCGAAAGGCACGTTTTTCCGTTCCCAGGATTTTTGAGCAGCTCAAAAATCCTGGGAACGGAAACATCCGAAATACATACGCAATTCACCCCAAATACATACTA
>CALNVZ010000641.1:35767166-35794836 GCA_940671915.1 Paracentrotus lividus | reverse complement strand
GTCTGACACGAATTTTCAGGTCACAGCTCGTCTCGTCCACTTGAGCCCTGGCGTCCCATGGGCGTCTTTGCCCCACTTTGGCCAACTGGTAGCGTTCCCGTGGCATTGGCCTCCGCAGACGAAATACGAGGCGTGTGTCCCGATCCAGACGAGAGCTACTCGAGAAAGACTGTGTGAAACGCTGAAATGGCAACGCGGGCTAGCCTCTCATCCCCGACGCTGGAATTTCCCTCAGAATACTTTAACTGCTTGACTTCTAACATCGACGTTAGCTAGGAGATAAGCCTTAGGGTGGTCTCCTCTGTCACGGATGCAGAAAATCCACTCTATATATACCCTACTCGGTTACTGTAGTAAAGTTCTAAAAAACATGACTAAATATTTGAGGGAGAAACTGATCTTACAAGAGAAAAATACTACCAAAAGAGGACCCTAAATTGCTGCGCTAACAATACGACAAACATTGTACATTGACATTAATTACTTCTCCCTGGCCTTTTCATGGGAACAATACATCTGGCCTGAAAGGAAAAGGGAATGCTACACCTGATTTAAGCTAATGAAGCTTTCCAGACCAAAGAGCGAAACAAAGAAATTTCTTTCCTGAAATATCCTCCACGCTTAAGATATAATGTAGGGGATCTAACTTTATATCCACTTAAAAGACATTTATTTGATGAAGGAAATCCAGATGTACCACGACAACAATCTGGTTTCCTTCACACTGTATTTAGCCTTTTGAATAATATAATTGCATATATCGTGCTATGGAATATGTTAATCTACTAATCTGTCCTTTGTTTTTTTTAGTACGGTGAATGTAGAAAAACTAACGAAATATCAAAGCACAACGAGCTTCTTAAATTGTGGTTTACATTATCCTAAGCAGTATGTAAGTTTCTTTTGCTTCCATATAAAACGTATTAACGACAGAATATCACTGAGCACTGGTTTGTTTGTCTTGTTATGAAGCTCATTTTCATACACAAATATCGTTTCTATGTTGAAATCATACCTAGTATTAGATTATGTATCTTTTCATAATTTTGTTTGACATCGTTTTTCTTTCTAAGACAATACAGAACTGTTTTTAAATTAAAAACGAGACGATCTTTCCCTCCTTGTGCATGTTGTGAATAATGCCAAACAAAAATATGACAACATGTTAATTTTATTTTCTTAAATTTATGATGTCTCAGATTCTTTTCTTTTGAATTAATACACATCCAATATAAATTTTAACGTTTTAGAGTAGCATTATAATGCCTTCATAAATCTAAGAACTCGTAGTATTTTTTTTTTCTGTCGTTTAACAAGATTGTCATTCCTTTCCCAATCGAACATTTTAAGATCATTTTCTTTTTAAAAGTATTAGTAATATAAAAGACTAAAGTGATATGGAAAGGCTTTATAAATTCTGAATTGGCTAATCTATGTTTGAACTGCTGAATGCCTATAAATTTATTCTTGCATGACAATCAATCCGTAACAGATTTTCAATCCTTGTTTGGTATGACATAATGAGATATATTTAGCCATACAAAATATTAGATCTTGCTTTGCCAACGAATCACTTGGTATCATTTTTTTTTTTTTGTACAATCATACGATTCTTCTTTTCTTTACCTACGTCGATCATCCTTAAAGCACCTAACTTTAATCTCACGGCCCTAAACTAACCTATCACTAATTCACAACAAGCCCAACAGACATGTTCCTTATAAACATAACCTTGAAGGTAAACCAACTAAACATATGGCCGACCACGCGAATTGCTGGCTTCCTGGTTCCCTGAAACAAATGAGAAGTTCTATTTATCATTTGCTACTATAGCATAAGAACCTACAAACAAAATGGCTCCACTATAAATTTTCCTCTGTTTTTTTTCTTTTCTTTTACAACAATTTCACCAAAGCCTGCTCATTTGCAGGTCAGCGGGCTTTGTTTTCTGACCCTTCACTAAAATTACGAAACCATATAATTACTCGTAGGCCAACATACATCATCTCATGATTAGTTTGTTGTCACTTTAGTAGGGAATTATATCAATACCCAAATGCTGATCCACAAAGAGAATCGTGTGCGACCCGCATTGATCTCTTCCCTACGAGGCTGCAGGCAAAGGTAACTTAGACCTGTACCCTTAGTATTCAACATCCTTTTCTCTGCCTTAAGACAAACTCTTGCCTCAAAAACAAGAAATTGCCGAGTCTTTGTCAACATTATAAACTCTTTTTGGCGCAATGCCGCTTCTCTGCAAAAACCTGATTAACAGAGCAACTGGGTCAGCCACCGAGTAAACCCCTACTAGGCTTGCAATCTTCAATTCTGTGCCCTAGTTGAAATAGCACTTGCTAACTCTAATACGCCCTCTTCAGAACAAAACCCTCAGCGGTAGACTTAACCTCATCTGAAACTTCTACTCTTTAACTCCAAATCTTTCACACCATGACTCCGGCACGACCTCGGGTGACCTCTCTGCTCAATCTTTACCAATGGAAATTAGCTCTTTTGAGTTGACGAGCCCTCTTCACCGTTATCCAGATGACTACCGTCACTCATACATCTCGGGCATACACACTGCCACAAGCCCTCTCCTTCGAAATAAGAGCGAATCGACACGATCCTTGCTAAGGGAAACGCACTATCCTCTTCATCAATCAACCTGACTCTAACGTGACGACCTGTGAATTTTCTTTCCAACTAATGCCTCCTCACAACACAAGTACTACACCCGATCACGTAGCACGGGAAACGCGGAACAATTCCCAGGCATCAACCTTCCAACACAACAGCATACCATTGACCCATCGCCACTCTAATATCATCGTAAAGCCATTCCAAACTCCTGTTTCAATGACTTCACTATCGGCCACCAACCTCAACAATACAAGCTGCATCAACTCTAGCTTGGTCATTGTCAACTCTCATTAGGGTCGTTGAGGACAACATCTACACCGAGACTTGGTTTAGCCCCATAGACTTCCACTTAACAGGGGACATCTCTCTTTATGTGATTAGGATCCCACCAATAAACATCCTTCTTGAAGGACTGGCTACCTCCACTTTCTTTTGTCTTCTTCTTACTTAATTGATGGGGCCCTTACACCCCCCTTCGGAATGCTGAATCGGCTTCTTTCGGATTTTGTCCACCGAAGAAATATGGAGTCCTGTGTCACTAACATAAACCTTGCACACTCCCTGCCTCGTTCAACTTCGTGCGATTTCCGTTCCCTAATAACCTAGCAACCTCTTGACAATCAATACACAAAATTGCTCTCGCAACATAAGATCCCAAGCAGCAGCCCTAACTATTGCTATCTAGACGCAGCCCTACCACGTTAATCAAAAATGACCTCTCATCCGATTAGGCAAAACTGTTTTGGCGTATCAAAGTTCAAAAGCCTGACATCTACGAACCACGTCTTACCCCTCTCAGTGAGATTATAATATTGCAATTAACTCACTCTAACTAACTGGGATTTCTTGGCGATCATCTATACTCATTTATTCATCTACATCTAAAGCCTTCCCTTTCAAATTAGAGATATGAGTACCCACAAGCATTAGGGACTTTGTTGACTTTTCCAATCATTTCAAACTAGTAATGTATGCATCAATTTATCTGGGTCATCATCAAATTGACCGAATCAAAGTTTAACCCCACCTAATGAGCTACATTAATTCCTTCATGCCTTACGCAACTGCGCTAATTGACGCTTTCATGTTCACGCTCTTTTCTAACGCCTTGACAGCGTTCAGAAACAAACACTAACTCGCCTCCATTAGAGCCCATTTCCCACCTTAAAGTAGGAAATCAAATCTTTAATTTTAGCTGTTCGGAACTGCTATATGCACTAACTGAGATTCCAAATACAAAAACCTAGTCTTTAAACCAGAGGCGTATCAGATTTCCCAATAGGGGGGGGGCGCATTGTGTCGTGCTGTGGGGAACTACCCATCCAGTATTACTTTCTTAAGATAAGTTTAATTTATAACTGTATTGTTTGTTTTTGTAAGCCAAAACGAAAGTATTGAAAGAGAAAAGATGATTGGAAATTAAACATACAATTTAACTTTATTTACAAAAGCTTTATTTCCCTTTATTTCGAGTGTCTGTAGCAGTATTTTTTAAAAAAAAAGTCACTCACGTGACATATGTGAAAGCTGGTGTATAGTGTTGGGAGAAGGAAACATTTAATTTGGATTCACAGTTAATAGATAAATGAAAGACTGAATCCTATAACTATAGTAGAGAAAGCTATATTACATGAAATCTCGTTTTAGTGTCTTTATTTCACGATATAAGTATAAAAAAAGATAAGTCGGGGATCCGACTCATCTCAGTGTGCACTAGGCGTTTACATGGAAAACCAATGGGGATTGACTTGTGTGGGTCATACACACATATCGCTACGCTCCATTCATGCGAGGAGTTCGGGGGACTGGACACCCAAGCAAAGGTCTCAAAAACCGTTAGGATTATGTTTGGGTTCAAACATTCCACTGAAATTCACCGGAAATCGTGAAAGGAATATCACAAAATCTCTCACACATAATCTTTTAGTGTAATGTGAACAACATTAGACAATATTTCATCGATTTTATGCAAATTCCTTTTTTGTTACCAAAACTATACACCAGGTTGAATAATATTAAGTTTGTATAAACTATGCAAACAATTATTGAAAAAATAAAGACAATATATTTTTTTTCATGCAATGATTATTAAATAATACATAACCCTTGTTTAGGCATGCAGCTTGGTGTTTGTATATTTTAGGAGAAGTTTCAAACACGTCCGATTTTACAGAGTGAGTCAATAAAAATGTCCCATCATTTTGAATTTCATTTCTTGTGAAAAGTATGTATGTATATCTAATCATGGGATTTATGATATGTCTTGGTAGAGTCATCCTCCTTGATTATGTTGTTTGAACTTTCATTTGGATCTTTGCACACATACCTGAATAACAGACATTCTTGAGAAGACGGTAGTACCTCACTTGCGCCAAGTGGTTGGGTGAAGCATAAATAAATTGAGAATGTATTGCTTATGTGCACGCACAAAGAAAAACACCAACACGTACCCTCATTAACACAATAAGAAAGCACATACACACCAACACCCTCGCCACACGATTCCACATACACCCCCACGCACACACACACACACACACACACACACATACACAACCACACCCTCAACAAACACACCCCCACACACATACACACGCACCATCACTCTCACTCGACAAAGAGCAATTGTTTTTGTAAGTATTACTTCCCAAACATCTAGTGATGGTCTTGTTGACGAGAACGTTAAATAGGACATTCAATAATGAACTGTTTAATGTGGGTGCGTGTGTGATGATGTGCGTGTGTTTTAGGGTGGATTGGTGTGTATGTGTCTGTGTGGTGAGAGTATGTGTGGGTAAGTGTGTACACATATTCAACATTTTTATTTTCAACCAGCCACATGGCTCAAGTGACATCTTACCGTCTTCTGAAGATGTCTATTATTCAGTCATGCGTGCAAAGACCCAACGGAAAAAGGTACAAACATATGCTAGGACGATGAATTTACCAAGAAATATCATGAAACCCGTGAATGAAAGTTCATAATTTTTCACAACACACCTTCAAAATGATGGGACATTAATTATTAACTCACTGTGTATATAAATATATATTTGGATTCATATTTGCCAATCAATCTAGGTAGCTTCTTAATTGAGTCTGAAAACAGTAATATTATCGATTGTAATGTTGATTTTTATCGACTTTGTATATAGGATCGAAGAGGAATAAAATCACAGCACACCAGTAAGCAAACTGGTGGCAGAGCTACTGGTGGCAGAGCAGGTTATGTATTCTTGTTTTTCCTCTTTCCTGATTAATATATAAAAGCTCTTTTATAACTTATTTTGTAAGTATGTGATTGTGATATGTCCCCTAATGATTTACATGTTCAAACTCACCATCAAACAGAAATATTCCATCAATTTTCATTTTGGAACTGTTACTATTGCTTCATCACAAGAATTACCCACTACAAAAAAAAAAGTCAGAGGCAGTAAGTGAAAATGCAAAAGAATTATAACTACGATGATGTATGTAATATCGTAAAAGTCATTTTTGTATTAACAGTACACACGCGTAGGGAAGATACACCTAAAGCTGACGACAAAATACCAAAACAATCTGCAAGGCAGGTCGAGAATTCAAAGAAAGAACAGGTTCACACGAAGGTAATGCCCATTTTGACATCCATTTTATAATGGCATTTCTTTTTTCTCCCCCTCCCCTTTCACAGAGAGCCGTTTAACAAATTGGCTTCTCTGACTTTTGATATTTAATACCTACCTTTTTTTTCTTTTCTACAAATGTTACCAGTGCGTCCCAAATAAAACTAAGCCAAACTAACTTTGAGAGCCTCATATTGTCATTAACGCTTATATCATGACAGAGAGTAACTCATATTATGTCCAGTGATACTAAAATTGAACCTGTACTGTCATGGATAGCTGACCACTTGAGTTTTTAAAAACTTTGGTCAAAACAGATTGTACCAATTTTTTTTCAGAAGCAACCCTGGCTTTCTGATCATTTCTTAATTGCTTGAGGTCAGTCTTTCTGAGTCAAATCATAAGGGACGAAAGATTACATTGACTATTGGAATGCAGGGGCTGTTTTTTTTTCCAAAGGCTTTTGTACAGGGCAATGTGTACTCTTGCTTTTTTGTTTTTTAGCTTTAATCCCTAGTGCTCAGTCTTTCTACACCGCACAAGACTGACAAGTACAAGTGTGGTATCATTGACAAGAATATGATTTACTCTTTATTGTGAAATAAATATCAAAGTCACACAAGCTATAAAATTTTAAATATGAACCTCTCAACGTTGGGTTTACATTCTTTCCTGGGACGCACTGTGCACGTTATGTTATTAATATCCTTGATTTACGAAGCATTCATTCAACTCGAGGGTAAAGAATGTTCCATAAAAGAGAGATCACATGAAAGAGGACCACCCAAGCATTCATTTCATTCACAAGATAGGTTTGAGCGATAAGAAATTTCGATTTTCCATTTGTTGTCTGGGACACTGTGAACAGAGAAAAGAACTTACTAATTCTTTATTATTATTTTTTTACATACCCCCTACCCTATTTAGACATTTTCTGTAATAATAATAACACAAATAATGTTAACTAATTCAGTTTAGTTCATGTATTGCTTCATTTAGTTTCCTTCGTTAATGTTTACATTATTAATTGTCTATAGTTGTAGCCAATGAAAAGTGAGCAATATTTTTTTAACTGATACACTCTATCAACAGGGTTCAGGAAGTGTAGAACCAGATCCTGATAAAGGGCCTACTAAAGGCAGAGCTAGTGTAAACCAGGCAGAACAAACAGGTTCGAAATTTCAAGTTTTATCGCAAGATCATTAATGAGGGGTATTTCCTACCCATTAACTTTATGTACAGAGGTTTAGCAAATTTGAAAGTTTGAATATTATTTGTTTTGTTCATTTGACTATGACTTATACCATGAAACCTGGCACATAAACTAGAATAAGACAATGCCAAATTTTGTTTTTGATATTTCACTTAACCATGTCAAAGCCTTAAACTCTTTTCTCATTTGCGGAATTTTATTGTGCTCACTAAAGCATGAAACATCTCAATTTTGTTTTAAAGAAAAATAATAATAAAAAAGAAATCGTACTCTGTGGACGTACTCCGTGAGAAATAAATTTATATTTGGTCAAAGTATCGAATTTCAGTACATATATTTTAAAAAAAGAACTTTTCCAGATCTACGTGCTCATTGAAACATAAACTTTTGAATGAATGCTATAGAATCATTTACTCATGTCCAAAAGTCATAAAGCTACCCCAACAAATGTTGTTAATGTGAGGAGCCTGGAATGATATATTATGTTAATGTTATACGCACTGTGACCCTTGGCGGCAGGCGCAGGCGCTTATGACCTGTGACGATGACAAAATCTGCATATAGAAAACATATTCAGAGATTTCTGTCTAGAATCAAAGAAACAGTTCTGGTCCTTTGTGAAAAGTCTTAGAAAAGACTCCTCTGGAATCCTTGCACTTAAAGACAAAGGCATCCTCTTCTCAGAGGATAAACAGAAAGTCGAAATTCTAAACGAACAGTTTCGCTCTGTCTTCACAACAGAGAACCTACTCACTTACCAATCTTCCTCAATGTAACATACCGGTTGTATCGATAATCACATTCATACTAGCAGGGAATCGAAAAACTCCTCAGAGCCTTGACTCTAAAAAAGCTACTGGAGTCGACGACATATCCCCTCGTATTCTGAAGGAATTTTCTCATGAACTAGCCCCGTTCTTGCCAAAATCTTCCAGGCATCTCTAGATTCAGGTGAATTGCCTGAGGACTGGCGTAAAGCAAATGTCACGTCTCCATCCACAAAAAGGGCGATCGTACGAAAGCAGAAAATTACCGACCAATATCCCTCACTTCCGTATCTTGTAAACTTCCTAGACTGTCATACACTCTCACATAATGAAACACTTAGAACTGTATACATCCTTAGTAAGTCTCAACACGGCTTCAGAAACAGGTCACTCCTGTTGAATCTCACTAATCCAACCATGGCATGACACTGACTCTTTCTCTCGACAAACGGACTCAGACTGACATTATCGTTACCGACTTTTCTAAAGCTTTCGACACTGTCCCACATCATCGTCTTTCTTCTCAAACTCAATCAATACGGGAGTCACTGGAAAGTTAATAAATGGATTTCCTCCTTCTACAAGACAGGTATCAACGAGTAGTTCTGGGGGGTGAACATTCCAGTGGGTTAGGGTTCAGTCCGGCGTTCCTCAGGGCACAGTTCTCGGTCCTCTTCTATTTCTTGTTTCTTTAAATGATCTTCCTGCGACCTTCAAGTCAACTACGACTTCTTCGCCGACGACTGTATCATCTACTCCAAATCAAAACTCAACTCGACTGTACAGATTACAAGACGACCTGGACAAACTATCTGCATGGGAAAACAATGCAGTGAAACTGAATCCTCCAAAAGTGCCATGTCTTGAGAGTGTCTACCTAAGATCCCCAATCATTTCTAACTATACCATAGTGAATCAATTCTACAGGAATCCCCTCCCACTTCATTATTTGGGTGTTGAAATATCCAAAGATCTAAAGTGGAATAACCATTATCCAAAATCACATCATCAGCTAACAAAGTAAATGGATTCATATCAGAGAAACCTGATATCCTGTACCAAACAAACCAAGTCCACAGCATAAAAACACTAGTCCGTCCAATTGTAGAATATAGTTCTAGTGTCTGGGATGCTCATTCCAAAAGAAAACATCCAAGAAATTGGTAAAATACAAGAAGAGCAGCCAGAATGGTATGAAATGACTATAGGCAAACTACCAGCGCTACAAACTAATGCAAGAGTTAGAATGGGACTTCTTTCTACAAGAAGGAAAGTTTCGAGGTCTGTATTTTGCACAAAGCCTTGGGGGGCACTTTGGCCCTGCCAGTGTCAGACTACTACGTCCAGCTACACGGGCACCGCGGCGTACTACAGGAAATACTTTCAATCCACATACCACCCGCACAACTGCTTCAAATACTCGTTATTCCTCGTTACCATCAGGGACTGGAACTCCATACACCTCACATCCAGATATTACAGACTGCAATACATTCAAGCTCCAAGCACCACTTTCTTCAAGAACCAAGATTCCAGCAATAAAGACTAACAAGAACAACAGTGCGCACTCCCTAATCCTCCTCGTTTGGTTTCCTCACGGGACGTTGAGGAGTATCCACAAGAGAAGTGTATATAGGCTTCTGGTAGACAGATTCTTTGGCTGGCATGGAAGATACTGTGAAGGAATGGTGTTCAAATGTCGTCGTTGCGCTACAGACAAGCCCCTACACATCAACCTCACCTCCCTTTTCTTCCCTTGGAGCCACTGCACCAATGGAAGTGATTGCAATGGATTTCACTGTCCTGGAAGCATCATCTGATGGCTATGAGGACCTCCTTATCTTAACGGATGTGTTCACAAGTATGCATGGGCTGTACCAACTCGCAACCAACGTGCCTCAACGGTAGCCAGAGCATTGGTGAAGCATATCATTACACCATATGGATGCCCCTTGAGATTCACTCCTGATCAGGGCAGTGTTTTTGAGGCAACTATTTTGAGCTTTGTTAGATGTATAGGGATTCAAACGCAGGCCACACTACTTCCGTATCACCCAGCTGGAAATGGGCAATGTGAACGTCTAACAGGACTCTACATAACATGTTAGCTTTGCTGCCAGACAAGGAAGAAGAGTAAGTGGACTCAATATCTCCCTTCTTTGCTTTCGCCTACAATAACACTATCCATCTTAGCACAGGGTCGAACCGTATCTTTCTGATGTTTTGGGAGGAATGCAAGGTTCCACAAAGCTTCCGTTCAAAGCGGGGAAGGTCGCCTGAGATCCAAGAAGGGAATCAAGTCATATGTCTCTGAACACCAGTCACAGCTACGTGTGGCCAGGGAGATTGCAGTGAGAACGCCGAGGCTGCAACAGAAACCCGTAGAGCACTACGACCCGGGATGTAATTTGAGAGGCCTCTTGGACTAGGGCAATATGTCTTATCAAACGACAAGGATTCAGAGGATGGTCGAAAATAGCTGACTATTGGGAGGAACAACCCTACATGGTGGTAAACAGGCCATTTCCTGATCGGCCGGTCTATGTTGTGAGAAGCCCATTTGGGCAAAGAGAAGGTTCTTCATAGGACGCACTTGAAAGCATCTGCCTTCTGGATACCTGAAGGAGACAGGTAACTCAAAAATAAGACGCCAACTAGTGATGAGAGGCGATGAAGAGACATTGCCCGGTGGGTATTGTCGTCTACGCCCGCCGTCCTCTTCAGTTGCTGTCGGAATCTGCGCAGACTAGTAGAGAAAGTGAATCGGCGACACCTGTAGTCATGGTCGGTATTTGTCGTCCGCTCCGTTACTGTCAGACATCTTCCGCAGGCTAGTGGAGAAAGTAATCAGAAATGACATCTGGTAGGTCGATATTCTTATCTCGTTTTGTCCTGTCAGAGTCTTCCTTGGCAAACTCGCAAACTAGTTCTTCTCTGACATTGGAGTGGAACCGATGTATCAATGCCACGGGGAATAGCAGGAGAAAATCTCTTGAGGAAATAGCTCAAAGTATCCATGGCGACCACACGTGGTATATCCACCCCAGAGATTATGTACGAAAAGCATTGAACTTTAAAAGGGCGAATTTGAGATCTGGAATATTTGCAGCCTATTTGATGGTGCGCGATGGCCCAGTTATAATTTTGACATAAGTTTGCCATTAAATTGTTTATGTTGGGTATGTTATTCTTTGTGCAAGTTAGAAAAGCCAGAATTGCGCTTCATGACATTCATTCTTGTACTTCCAGGTTAAGAGTTGAGAGTGTAGCGTCCGCCATGGTTCACTGAACAAACAGCAGCTTAGGTTTCAAATGATATTGGGTGATAACATATTTTGTTGGTTAGGATCTCTTCTTCAGGCCAAGTTTGATGATGATATGCACTTAAAAGTGTGGTTATTATCAGTAGTACTGAGTTTATGTTATTGATATAAAAATAGTATATTATTCATTCCATAGTTCTTCTAAGATTTGCAAGGGATTTTATATATAGGATTATTTTGTTGTGTTGTATAACTTTTAATGACCATTATTTTTGTAAATGTTTTCAGGAATATATGCAAAGGTATTAGCAGCCTCTTGAGTGATTGGAAGATTGGTCACGAAGGTACAGTCAAACTCCTGTTGTAGCTGGCACAGATACTGGTATAACAAAAACAAAAAACAAAAAATAAAAAAATGGAAATTGTGAACGAGTTGTTGCTTGGTACCGCGTGTGGTGCGCGGTTCCTGACACTTTATTAAATGAGAGTCGATTGTATCTTGGTGAGAAAGAAGGTATGAATCATGTCCTATAATGTTAACTTCTAGGTTTTCCTTTTAAGGATGAATCAAAGGATAGTATATTTATTTGACTTGACGATATAAACGATTCACTGAGGATTATCTATTTCATTGAAATGGTAAACAGTTTTTGCACTCAAATATTATATAGAAGTGGTTCATGTATAGCTGCTTAGCTGATAAGATGTAGAGTTCGAGTACAAAAGTAAACTTACATGAAAATTATTTCGCACCTATTATTATCCACGCAAAAAAATAATAAATAGAATTAAAAAAAGAGAAAAAAAAAAAAAATCAATCACAGATATATTGACGTTTAAAAAAACGAGAGGATATTATTTTCAGGAAGGAGTAGAAGTAAGTTGAGAATGCGCAATTTCTGTATTCTATCTGGGTGAGTTTAAGCAGAACCTATATTATCTGTGAAGATGTGATTTGGTCACGATACGTATGTTTGTTCGAAGAGGGCTGTTTTGTGTTTCCTATGGAAGTTAGAAGTTAAGAATCGATCATGCTATAGGAATGAGTAAGAGTGAATTCAGGTTTCTCCTAATGTTTTAGGGTTATGGTAATGTATTACATAAGCCTATTAAATGACTATACAGTGTATGAAGATAAGGTTGAAAAAAAAAAAAAAAAAAAGCAACAACAACAAATGTATGATATGGAGATTATTGGTCATTTAAGTTGCATGTAGCAACAGCACAAATTTATGTCATTGTTTTAGGATATATAAGTTTTTGGCTGTTTATTTTCAGCTAATTAAATATGTGTTTTATTTTCTGATAGGAATACATGGTTCCCACCTGTGATTATGACATGAATTTTATATTGGATAGGTTTAAGGTTTTTGGTGGATAAGTACATGTGAATTTTAAGTGATGAAGATAGCATTGGCTTGGATACATAAGCATTTCGGTCAATAAGTATTATGAGTTGAAATTTTAGTGTGATACCTTATGTTAAATTTTATTTGTTGAATCACGAAAGAATTGTATTCTTGGTAGTATATGACAAGACTTAAATATAGCAAGCTAGAATTTAGGAAGTAAATGAATTTGGAAATTTTTAAGAAAATGTGAATTGGATTTAATTGTTGATTATTATATGTTTAATGATACAAGTGGTTTTACCCCAAGCTCTGCAGGACGAGGTGTTGATCAGGTTCCATGATGAGGCCGGTCACTTTGGAGCAATTGCACGCAGTAGCTGAACGTGCGGTCGCCATCTTTTACTACACGTTTCTACGTAGACGTCACACTCCGTAATGGAGGGCTAGCGTGTGCCATGCTGGCGTGGTAGGATCGGCACTGGTAGGTGTTGAGTGTTTCCCCCTTGGCTGCGTGCACTATATTTGACCCGATCTCTCTTCTAGTACTGTAAGTATGTTTTTCCTTGCTATATTCCTCTACATTTTTGTGAATTCCAGTGAAGCTCAAAACTGGAATCACTATAATGATTTGATTGTACAGTACAAAAATATCCCAAGCCAACTTCTTGCCAATACAGGGCAGGTGTTTGTACCATGTATGTTCGACCTGGATGGCCAAACCAATCATGTCTGCATATCATTTAGTAGTCATTGTTACCAATCTGGGTCTGTCTCACATTATTCGACAAACACAATGCTGGACACATGTTCAGAGCTAGCACCCACCAACTACGTATCCAATGACCAAAACACGTCCGAAGTTATTACCGTTGGTACTGGGTCCAGCAATCCTGGGTCTATGGTTAACGGTACTGGCTTCGAACACCTGGCTAAGCCAACATACCGTAACAGTATCACCCACACTCTCGAAAGCGCGGAAATGCCCGGTGTCAGCACCATTGGTACTGGATCCAGCAATCCTGGACCCATGGTGAATGGTGCTGGCCTCGAGCATTCCGTTGCTTTCTGGAATGTGCACACAAGTAGCACCAAATCAATATCTCGAGAAAAAAATGTGACTAAAGTCACTACCTGCTTAGAGTTCCTAAAGCACTTGCTTTGGAACCTCACCACTGGCATAGGTCTTGAACCAAATATGCAAATACCCTTCAAGCACAGATATGTACCCTTATCTATTGTGCTATCCCGCCAGAAGTACAAACTCGTACAGCATCCTGGCAAGCAAGCAACAATGTATCTATGTTTGCTATTGCTAATACAATCAGGGGACTGTGAAACAAATCCAGGTCCCTCAGACTCCCTGAACGACTCTAGCTCAAAATTCCCTTGTATCATCTGTGGGGACCCGTGCACCTGGTCGCAACGAGCAGTTCAATGCGACGAGTGCGACGGTTGGTATCATGTTAATTGCATGAACATGAACACCAATGTCTACGAGGCATTGGGGGGCTCTAACATCTCATGGATCTGTTGTAATTGTGGCATGCCCAATTTTAGCTCATCCCTATTCTCTCAATACTCTATTAATCTATCCAATACGTTTGCTAGCCTAGATAACACAGATGGTGAAGACATAGTATTAAGCCCACCTGTCACCTCCTCTTCACCTAAAACTGGTAAACCAAATGAACAAACTAGAAATCAAAAACCTACAAAGAAACAAAGGAACCCAACTAAACCGAAATTTAGTAGGCCCTTAAAGGTACTGGTAATAAACTTTGGCAGCATAAAGAACAAGGTAGCTGATCTTGCAGCCTGTCTAGAATTTCACAATCCAGACATAATATTAGGTACTGAGACCTGGCTAAATCCATCTGTCAGAAATGAAGAAATTTTCCCTAATAGGTACACAGTTGTTCGGAAAGATAGAACAGATTCCCATGGGGGGGTTCTCGTCGCTTTCAAAAGCGACCTAGTTGGAACTCATAGAATTGACCTTGACTCAGAATGTGAGGTTGTCTGGGTCCAGATCCAAGTAGTAGGATGCAAATCACTCCTGATAGGAGCCTTCTATCGACCACCAGATAAAAGAGACCCTCAGTACTTGGACGAGTTGAGAACTTCACTGTCTAGAATTAAAGGTAAACACAATGACAATATTTGGCTTGGTGGTGACTTTAACTTGGGTGACATACAATGGGATTCCCAGAGCGTACGCCCAAACTCACAGGTTACGAGAGTATGCCATCAAATGATTGACCTGGCAAACGATCACAACTTAGAACAAGTGGTTAAGGATCCTACTAGGCAATCAAACATACTTGATCTCTTCTTCACTAACAACCCCACTCTTGTGGAAAAATCATCCCTCCTACCTGGGTTAAGTGATCACGACGGAATCCCCATGCTTGTAATAAATACATCGCCAAAAATTTCTAAATCTAAACCCCGTCGTGTCTACATGTATGCTAAAGCCGACATAACAGGAATGAAGTCTGAACTGAATGAATTCTCTAGAGATTTCTGTTCCTCAGACTCAAACACTGAGTCCGTTGAACATATGTGGAATGTCTTTAAGACTCGATTAAAGAGCGTTATGGATAAGTTCATTCCTACCAAAGTTGTTAGCAAACAAAACAAAACTCCCTGGATAACTCCTAAAATCAAAAGAATTCATAGACGCAAACAACGTGCTTATAACAAAGCCAGAAACTCAGGGAATGACGCTGATTGGGAGAACTTCAGGAAGATAAGGAAAGAAACCCATAAGATGACAAAATCTGCATATAGAAAACATATCAGAGATTTCTGTCTAGAATCAAAGAAACAGTTCTGGTCCTTTGTGAAAAGTCTTAGAAAAGACTCCTCTGGAATCCTTGCACTTAAAGACAAAGGCATCCTCTTCTCAGAGGATAAACAGAAAGTCGAAATTCTAAACGAACAGTTTCGCTCTGTCTTCACAACAGAGAACCTACTCACCTTACCAAATCTTCCTCAATGTAACATACCGGGTATCGATAATATAACAATTCATACTACAGGAATCGAAAAACTCCTCCAGAGCCTTGACTCTAAAAAAGCTACTGGAGTCGACGACATATCCCCTCGTATTCTGAAGGAATTTTCTCATGAACTAGCCCCAATTCTTGCCAAAATCTTCCAGGCATCTCTAGATTCAGGTGAATTGCCTGAGGACTGGCGTAAAGCAAATGTCACGCCCATCCACAAAAAGGGCGATCGTACGAAAGCAGAAAATTACCGACCAATATCCCTCACTTCCGTATCTTGTAAACTCCTAGAACATGTCATACACTCTCACATAATGAAACACTTAGAACTGTATGACATCCTTAGTAAGTCTCAACACGGCTTCAGAAAAGGTCACTCCTGTGAATCTCAACTAATCCAAACCATGCATGACCTGACTCTTTCTCTCGACAAACGGACTCAGACTGACATTATCGTTACCGACTTTTCTAAAGCTTTCGACACTGTCCCACATCATCGTCTTCTTCTCAAACTCAATCAATACGGAGTCACTGGGAAAGTTAATAAATGGATTTCCTCCTTCCTACAAGACAGGTATCAACGAGTAGTTCTGGGGGGTGAACATTCACAGTGGGTTAGGGTTCAGTCCGGCGTTCCTCAGGGCACAGTTCTCGGTCCTCTTCTATTTCTTGTTTACGTTAATGACCTTCCTGACGACCTTCAATCAACCGTACGACTCTTCGCCGACGACTGTATCATCTACTCCAAAATCAAAACTCAACTCGACTGTACAAGATTACAAGACGACCTGGACAAACTATCTGCATGGGAAAACAAATGGCAGATGAAACTGAATCCTCAAAAGTGCCATGTCTTGAGAGTGTCTACCTCAAGATCCCCAATCATTTCTAACTATACCATAAGTGAATCAATTCTACAGGAATCCCCCTCCCACTCATATTTGGGTGTTGAAATATCCAAAGATCTAAAGTGGAATAACCATGTATCCAAAATCACATCATCAGCTAACAAAGTAAATGGATTCATCAGAAGAAACCTGATATCCTGTACCAAACAAACCAAGTCCACAGCATACAAAACAACTAGTCCGTCCAATTGTAGATATAGTTCTAGTGTCTGGGATCATTCACAAAAGAACACATCCAAGAAATTGGTAAAATACAAAGAAGAGCAGCCAGAATGGTATGCAATGACTATAGGCAAACTACCAGCGCTACAAAACTAATGCAAGAGTTAGAATGGGACCTTCTTTCTACAAGAAGGAAAGTTTCGAGGGTCTGTATTTTGCACAAAGCCTTGGGGGGCACTTGGCCCTGCCAGTGTCAGACTACCTACGTCCAGCTACACGGGCCACCCGGCGTACTACAGGAAATACTTTCATCCAACATACCACCCGCACCAACTGCTTCAAATACTCGTATATTCCTCGTTACCATCAGGACTGGAACTCCATACCACCTCACATCCAGAATATTACAGACTGCAATACATTCAAGCTCCAAGCAACAACTTCTTCAAGAACCAAGATTCCAGCAATAAGAACTAACAAGAACAACAGTGCGCACTCCCTAATCCTCCTCGTTTGGTTCCTCACGGGACGTTGAGGAGTATCCACAAGAAGAAGTGTATATAGGCTTCTGGTAACAGATTCTTCTGGCCTGGCATGGAAGATACTGTGAAGGAATGGTGTTCAAATGTCGTCGTTGCGCTACAAGCAACCCCTACACATCAACCTCACCCTCCCTTTTCTTCCCTTGGAGCCACTGCACCAATGGAAGTGATTGCAATGGATTTCACTGTCCTGGAAGCATCATCTGATGGCTATGAGGACCTCCTTATCTTTACGGATGTGTTCACAAAGTATGCATGGGCTGTACCAACTCGCAACCAACGTGCCTCAACGGTAGCCAGAGCATTGGTGAAGCATATCATTACACCATATGGATGCCCCTTGAGGATTCACTCTGATCAGGGACAGTGTTTATAGAACACACACTATTTGAGCCTTGTGAGATGTATGGGATTCAACGCAGCCACACTACTCCGTATCACCCAGCTGGAAAATGGGCAATGTGAACGTCTAAACAGGACTCTACATAACATGTTAGCTTCGCTGCCAGACAAGAAGAAGAGTAAGTGGACTCAATATCTCCCTCTTTGCTTTTCGCCTACAATAACACTATCCATTCTAGCACAGGAGTCGAACCGTCTTTCTGATGTTTGGGAGGAATGCAAGGTTCCACAAAGCTTCGTTCAAAGCGGGAAGGTCGCCTGAGATCCAAGAAAGGAATCAAGTCATATCGTCCTGAACACAGTCACAGCTACGTGTGGCCAGGGAGATTGCAGTGAGAAACGCCTGAGGCGCCCGCGGCCTGCAAACAGAAACCCAGTAGAGCACTACGAGCCCGGGATATATTTGAAGGGATCGGCCTCTTGCGACTAGGCGAATAATGTCTTATCAACGACAAGGATTTCAAGTGTAGCGTCGAAAATAGGCTGACATGGGAAGAACAATCCCATCATGGTGGTAAAACAGCCATTCTCTCGTATCGGCCGGTCTATGTTGTGAGAAGCCATTTGGGCAAAGGAGAAGGTTCTTCATAGGACGCACTTGAAACATCTGCCCTTGGATACCTGAAGGAGACATAACTCAAAATAAGAACCCAACTAGTGGATGAGAGCGATGAAGAGACACCGGTGGGATATGTCCTACGCCCCCGTCCTCTTTCAGTTCTGTCGGAATCTGCGCAGACTTAGTTAGAGAAAAGTGATCCGGCCGACACCTGTACGTCATGGTCTATGTTCGTCCTCGCGTCCGTTCTGTCAGAATCTCCGCAGTGCTAGTGGAGAAAAGTAACTCAGAAACATCGGTAGGTGATATTTCTATCTCGTCCTTTGTCCTGTCAGAGTCTTCCTTGGAAACTCGCAAACTAGTTCTTTCTCTGACATTGAGTGGAACCGATGAACAATGCCACGGGGATAGCAGGAGAAAAATCTCGAGGAAATAGCTCAAAGTATCCATGGCGTTACCACACGTGGGTATACCACCCCAGAGATATATGTACGAAAAACATTGAACTTAAAAGGGCGAATTTGAGATCTGGAAATTTGGCAGCCTATATTGATGGTGCGCGATGGCCCAGTTATAATTTTGACCAAAGTTTTGCCATTAAATTGTTTATGTGTATGATATTTTGTGCAGTTTAGAAAACCAGAATTGCCTTCATGCATTCATTTTGTACTTCCAGGTTAAGAAGTTGGAGAGTATGTACAGTCCAGCAGTGGTTCACTGAACAAAACAGAGCTTAGGTTTCAAATGATAGTTGGTGATAACATATTTTGTTGGTTAGGATCTCTTTCCAAGGCCAAGTTTGATGAATGTAATGCCAAAAGTGTGGTTATTATCAGTAAGTACGAGTTATGTTATTGATATAAAATAGTATAATTATTTCATTCCATATCTTCTAAGATTTGAAGGATTTTTATATATAGGATTATTTTTTGTGTGTTGTTATAACTTTAATGACCATTATTTTGTAATGTTTTCAGGAATATATGCAAAGTATTACAGCTACTGAGTGATTGGAAGATTGGTCAAAGGTACAGTCAACTCCTGTTGTAGCTGGCACAGATACTGGTATAACAAAAAAAAACAAAAACAAAAAAAAAAAAAAATGGGAAAATTGTGACGAGTTGGTTGGCTTGGTACCGTGTGTGCGCGTTCCTGACACTTTATTACAATGAGAGTCGATTGTACTTGGTGAGAAAGAAGGTAATGATGCATGTCCTATAAATGTTAAACAGGTTTTCCTTTTAAGATGAACAAAAGGATATATATTTTATTTTTGACTTGAAGATATAACGATTCACTGAGGATTATCTATTTCATTGAAATGGTAAACAGTTTTTGCAACTCAAATATATATATAGAAGTGGTTCATGTATAGCTGCTAGCTGAGTAAGATGTCAGAGTTGAGTACAAAAGTAAACTTACATGAAAATTATTTCCACTATAATTATCACCAAAAAAAAAATAATAAATAAATTAAAAAAAAAAAAAAAAAAAAAAAATCAATCACAGATATAGTTGACGTTTAAAAAAAAACCAGAGAGGATATTATTTTCAGAAGGAGTAGAAGTAAGTTGAGAATCGCAAATTTCTGTATTCTATGCTGGGTGAGTTAAGCAGAATATAATATCTGTGAGATCTGATTTGGTACGATACGTATGTTTGTTCGAAGAGGGCTGTTTTGTGTTTCCTATGAAGTTAGAAGTTAAAGAATCGATATGTAGAATGAGTAAGAGTGAATTAGGTTTCCCTATGTTTAGGGTTATGGTAATGTATTACATAAACCTATAAATGACTATACAGTGTATGAAGATAAGGTTGAAAAAAAAAAAAAAAAAAAACAACAACAACAAATGTTATATATAGAGATTATTCGGTCATTTAATTACAATGTAGCAAAGCACAAATTTATGTATTGTTTAGAATAAAAAGTTTTGGCTGTTATTTTACAGCTAATTAAATATGTTTTATTTCTGATAGGAATACATGGTTCCCACTTGATATTGAACTGTTTTATATTGGAAGGTTAAGGTTTTGGTGGATAAGTACATGTGATTTAAAGTGATGGAAGATAGCATTGCTTGATACATAGCATTTCGGTCATAGAGTTAAGAGTGAAATTTTAGTGTTGATACCTTATGTTAAATTTATTTGTTGAAAACGAAAGAAATTGTATTACTTGGTAGTATATGACAAAAGACTTAAATATGCCAAGCTAGATTTAGGAAGTAAATGGAATTATTAGGAAATTTTTAAGAAAATGTGAATGGATTAATTGTTGATTATTATATGTTTTAATGATACAAAAAGTCATCAAGGGACGATGACTTGAATAAGCGGGAAGGTTGTGAGGAGCCTGGAATGATATATTATGTTAATGTTATACGCACTGTGACCCTTGGCGGCAGGCGCAGGCGCTTATGACCTGTGACCTCACTCCGCTTCTTCTCTCCGTAGGTAAGGTACCTCTATTTCTTGTTCTCGTTAATTTACCTAGTTTTATTAATTTGAAGATTATGTCAGTACAATACGGCTGTTAACAGAAATGCAATTGATATACAAGGAAGAAGATTAGGTGGAAATAGTTTAATATGTATTTTGAGAAGATGTGTTTTGAAGTGGTTTTTGACCTGCTGTCGGTGCTATGCCGCGTAGGTGCGGTCTACGTACACACGCATAATACACATAGTTTAATTGTAGACGTCTGACGTCTGACAAAAAGTGATATGTCTTAAAGATATTAACGTGTTCTTCCATTCAGTATTATTCAGTTAGTCTTCTTGTTCTGTTAAACAAATGGTTATTTACTGTTGTTTATACATATTACTTAAGATAATTCTTTCGACTCCGCTTCTTCTCTCCGTAGCGGCTAGTCCATGTGTTCCAAGAGAGGCTTCTCAGACTGGAGAAGTAATAAAGCCTGAGACCTGAGACCAGTGTCCGTTTGTATTTTCTTCGAGTGATGCTGAGTGACCCTACCCCTTCTCCCTCTAAGTCCTTACCATTCGGCCCTCTTTACATTAAGATGATTTTCAGTACACAAAATTGTTGCAATATTTACTTCATAATCTTAGAAAGTTCATTCAACTTTGAATGAATATTGTTTGATACAGTCGAAGACACCCTTTCCGCCAAAATTATTTGATAAAATTTACCATGAAAAATATGCCAAAATTTGAAGTTCATGCAATTTTTCTATAATCAGATTTTTTTTTCAACTCCTCCTGAATTTAAAATTATCGATATTTGATTTAAAAGAAATTAACTTTTTGTGTTGTGTTTATTTTCATTAGAATTAGTTATACAATATTTTATATAAATTTGTCAGTCATTGACTAAATAGCTGAAATCTAGTTTACTCATATATGTTTAGGGTGAATGTAGTGTTATGCTAAATGCTCAATTTTTGTCTGTGCCATTATTATTATTATTATTATTATTATTATTATTATCATTATTATTATTATTATTATTAGTCTTATTAGTATTATTATAATTATTATTATTATTATTATTATTATTATTATTATTATTATTATTATCATTATTATTATCATTATTATTATTATTATTGTTATTATCATCATCATCATTATTATTATTTTCGAAGTAGAAGCAGCACGTAAGGTTGGGGCTCCCAAGGTGGATGACAGACTACCAACTCATTTAGCAAGCCTAGTGGAGAATTCATTGAAGAAACAGGTTCGCACAAAGGTAATATCCACTTTGACAACAATTTTATACATGGAATATGTTTCATTCACGATAAAGCTTTTAGATATGAATTCATCGGAGATTCAGGATATCAAAATAGGAGAGTAGTATGCAAAATGTTGGTCAACATAGTTCATATTAGCATAATGAAAGAATATGACTTTTTTTCTCCTCATAATTAGGAGAGTGGTACTGACAGCACTGATGATGGGAAAGATGACGGGCTTTCTCTTAGCATATGGGACTTTGCTGGTCATGACGTTTACTATACAACTCATCAGGTAAAGCTATATGAAGATAGGACTTCTTGAATTATTTTATTTTACACATACTTGTTATCGTACAGAGAGAGCATAAGTGAAATCTGCGACTAGAAAATGGAAAATAAATATTCGTGATAAAGAGTATGTCGCAGACCTTAGTGCCAAAGACTTGTTAGCGTACTGATATAGTATGCGGCAGGTACTCTTTCATGTGAAACGTCCGGCAGGTCTGCGGGAGTTCTGAATTGAAGTAAGTATAGGCTATAAAGCGGCATGATTGTGCTGCAAACCAAATAATTGCTCCTCCGTTATTGGCTTACATTGGCTCGCTGGTTGTTAAGATAAATGAAATGAATCAATCAAGCATTTTAAAAGAAATGTATTCCTATCCACCTTGATTGAACGTAGGTCGAAAATGGGAAATGCAGATAATATTAATGCAGTGAAAGAACGCTACATTACTTCAAACCCAGTCTCTTGTGTTCGATATTCCATGTACGTATTCCCAAGACCATCATAACCATAGGAAAGATAATATTGTCGCATTACTTTCACTGCTTATTTTGAAGGTGTTTCTGACTTGGCGAGCTGTTTATGTGATTGTGTTTGATCTGAGTGGAAGTCTGGATTCTGTCCTTCAGCCTGAATGTCGGAACAAGGAATTTGAAAAAGTAAGCCTAATTTTCTCATGTTTTTAATAACCATACTGCATCATGAAAATACTAGGAATGGTAATTAACATGAATGTGCTAAAGTGTGATATCAAAATTGGGGGATACTTGTATCACATTCTTTTTTATGCTTTACACATAATACGGTGTAATTTTAACGTGTCACTTGTTAATTATTTGTTTTTTCTGTGTGTGTGTGTGTGTGTGTGTGTGTGTGTGTGTGTGTGTGTGTGTGTGTGTGTGTGTATGTGTGTGTTATTTCTTCGACGTGTACTATTCAATAATGATAATATAATTTCTTTAACATCGAAGTTTAGTATAGTCAATAAATGAAAAAGGAGAAGCCTATCCTGGAAAAGGGTTTCCTTCTAGGTCCTGAAACGTATACCCAAACTGAGAGTGTTGTGGCACACCAATGTCATATCAATTGTTTTCTTTAAAACTAGTTATTGCAATTAATTCACAGACCAAGAGAGGAGAGAAATCAGAATTGACATGCCTAGAGTTCATCAATTTCTGGTTGTGTTCCATCTACGCACATGCTGTAGCGCCTGATTTAATCAGTAATAAGAATACTGGTAAAACCGCCCAAAAATCTCCTCCCATCTTCATCGTTGGAACACATCGCGAAAGCATCAAAGGAAATCAAAGAGAGAAAAGGAAAAAGGTAAGGATTTCCCTATTCAAGTTACCGATAATCAAGCAAAGTAAATGCAACGAGATAAATGCTCATTACTAAAACATTTGACACGAAATATCATGACAATAGTTTGTGTTTTACTTCGTGAAAATTGATTCTTGTCATGTATTTCCATGTTTAATTGGAAAGTGACAAATATACACAAAATGAGAAATGATACAAAAAGAACAAAGAGAAAGAGCGAGATAGATTCATTTTCTTTACTTATTTTCTCCGATAGATCGACTCTGCTTTTGATGCTATCCGTAAGATTATTAAGAAGAAGCCGTTTGAATGTCACGTGATTCCAAGGTATTATGCCATAGAAAACAGCTTGGATGACAACGATGAAGAGGTAAAATGTAACCATGATTTATTATATTAAAATCTTATAGTCTTATACGTATGAGGAAAACTACCCATCGAGCAGTTGCGCCCAGGGACCTTTTTTAATTAAAAAAATAATAATAAAACTCGACTCAATTATCAACCAATGAGAATCGCGTATTTGGGACTTGTGTTTGACTTTTTTTTCAGTTCTGTAGATAGTCCAGGCCAGAGACCATGTAACCTTGTTTTTTGATATATACAATGTTTTTTTATGGTTCTTTGTCAATTCGAGGGTGCTGATTCCAAATCCGATGAGTGCCAGACGCGAAACCTTGAGCATTTTTCACAAATCGCGAAAATTCAAAATGGCCGAAAATGGCCGCCAAAATATGAAAATGAGTATTCCAATGGTATTTCTGAGGTTGTTTTGGTGGTTTCTTGTCAATTTGAGGGTGCTGATTCCAAATCCGATGAGTGCTAGCCGAGAAACCTCGCGGATTTTACGCAAATCGCTAAAATTCAAAATGGCTGCCAAAATGGCCGCCAAAACTGGAAATCAGTATTTCAAGGGTATTTTGGGGGTTGTTTTGGTGGTTTCTTATCAATTCGAGGGTGCTGATTCCAAATTCGATGAGTGCCGGCCGCGAAACCCAACATATTTTATGCAAATCGCTGAAATTCAAAATGGCTGCCAAAATTCCCGCCCAAACTAGAAATCAGTATTCCAAGGGTATTTCTGGGGTTGTTTTGGTGGTTTCATATCAATTTGAGGGTGCTGATTCCAAATTCGATGAGTGCCAGCCGCGAAACCCAACAGATTTTATGCAAATCGCTGAAATTCAAAATTGCGTATTCTATGGGTATATTTTAAGGTTCTTTGGTGGTTTCTTGCCAATTTGAAGGCGCTGATTCCAAATCCTGTATGTACCAGCCACAAAAATACACAGGAAAGAAAAGAAAGAAAAGTGGAAAGAAATGGCTGAGTCATGTAAATTCTTTTTTATGGCCAATTTCCAATAATAAGTTATGAGAATCTTTTGGCCGTTTACTGTCATAGGGTCCCAAACTAACCGTGCTTCCAGCATTGAACAATTGAGGCTCCCCCACAACCACACGAAAATGCTCTCCAATCATGATTCTTTTCCTGATCAAAATTATTCTCTCAGTTGTTATTTTTTGTTTGCCTTCGGCCTTCAAGAAAGTCACCATTACCTATAAGGATCGGATAAAGTCAGATCTTACGGGGAGCCCGCACGCTCCGCCCCGGCCCACCCCATCGGATCCGCCCCTGACATGAAGAAGAAGTACGCCTATATCCTGCATCTATTCAGAACAATTATTTTTTTCTTTAGTCGTGTTCGATCATTTAGTTTTATGTAATGTGTTTCCTGTTGTTCAATAATCATGAAAGGGTTAATAAGGGAACCCAGAATCGTATTTACAGCCTCTATTTTGTCGGGGGGGGGGGGATCCAAGAATATTTGTAGATGTTGGGATCACTCACAAACCCAGCCTTAAAATTATATTTTTTTAAATGTATTATGTCTGTAATAGTGCGGTGAGATATGAATATACTTTTGCATGTCTTACAAAACATACGATATACAATATGAAAAAAAAAAATCCGAGACTGAATCATATGACTCATTTCGCTATAAGTAAAATGGTAAATGTTCTATTTCTAGGACTCGCATAATTTTGAATGAGTAGGCCTAGGGCCTACCCTTAAATTGACAAGAGCCACTAGATAACGTAAGAAATACCAATGAAATAGGCATTTTCACGAATTTGTTTTCATTTGGAATTTAATGAGCATTTTTCATGACTGTCGGCCGTTTTCACCCGCTTTGCGTAAAAAAAAAAAAAATCAAGTTATCCCTGAAAGGTTCCCATCGAATTTGGAATCAGAGCCATGAAATTGATAAAAAGTTTTATAAAAATAACCTCGGATATACACATATAAATGTTTTAACGTGGCTGATGGCAGCGAATATTGGCGATTTGGGCAAAATGCTCAGGGTTTCGTGCCTCTAACTCATCAGATTTTTAATCAGCATTCTCAATTGAAAGAAATTATCAAAAACAAAAACAAAAAAAAAACCTTAGATAACAATAATCACAATGCGCGTTTTCATTTCACTTGGCGGCCGTTTTGAATTGTAGAGGGGTTGCACGGTTGGCACTCATTGGATTTGGAATCAGCACCCTTAAATTGACAAGAAACCACCTAAACAACCTATGAAACAATACACATTTTCATTCTTAGACAGATGATTTTAGTGGTTTACAAAAATCCAGTAGGATTTTGTGGCTGTTAATCATCAGATTTCGAATCAGCGCCTTCGAATTGGCAAGAAACCACCAAAACACCCTGAAATATACCCATCGAACACGCATTTTCAATTGGGCGTTCATTTTTGTCGTCCATTTTGAATTTTAGCCATTTGCGTAAAATCTATAAGGTTTCGCGGCTGGCACTCATTGAATTTGGAATCAGCACCCTCGAATTGATTTAAAAAAAAACACCAAAACAACCCCAGAAATACCCTTGGAATACTGATTTCCAGTTTTGGCGGGAATTTTGGCAGCCATTTTGAATTTTAGCGATTTGCATAAAATATTTTGGTTTCACGGCTGGCATTCATCAAATTTGAAATCAGCATCCTCGAATTGATAAGAAACCACTAAAACAACCCCAAAATACCCTTGGAATACTGATTTCAAGTTTTGGCGGCCATTTTGTCAGCCATTTTGAATTTTAGCGATTTGCGTAAAATCCGCGAGGTTTCGCGGCTGGCACTCATCGGATTTGGAATCAGCACCCTCAAATTGACAAGAAACCACCAAAGCAACCTCAGAAGTACCATTGGAATACTCATTTTCATATTTTGGCGGCCATTTTCGGCCATTTTGAATTTTCGCGATTTGTGAAAAATGCTCAAGGTTTCGCGTCTGGCACTCATCGGATTTGGAATCAGCACCCTCGAATTGACAAAGAACCATCAAAAAACATTGTATATATAAAAAAAAAACAAGGTTCGAGTCTTTTCCTATGGGGCCTAGCCTGGACTAAGAATCCAAACTATTTATGCAAAAGGGTCTAGGTCAACTTTTCCCTCGGACCAAATGACAAAATTCAGACTCACTCTGAAAGTGCTCATGGCAAATAAATTATAATCACCGTAATGCTAATTGGTTATCACCAACCCATATTTACCCTATAAAACCTTATTAGACATAAGCTTATGAAGTTATAACATTAGGAAATTGATCTCATAATGAATGGTTTCTTTTCTATTTAGCTGATTGCTCTAAGGAAACACATAGAGAAGGTGGCAATAGAGGAACCGTACATGGGAGAAGAGATTCCACTAAGATGGCTTAAATTTGAAGAAGCTCTAGCTGCAGACAATACCAACTACATGTCATTAGACCAGGTAGGGAGACTTTTTTTATTATACGGAAGATAATATTAATAATGTTCAACCGAATGCTGTTTTTGTATAATTAACAAGTTCAACAAGGTCATTACTGCATATTCATTTACAGTGGCGGATTTAGGGGGGGCCGAGGGGGCCGTGCCCCCCCCCCC
>CALNVZ010000641.1:35716943-35767141 GCA_940671915.1 Paracentrotus lividus | reverse complement strand
TAATTTGGCGGCGCAAAAAAAAAAAAAAAAAAAGGAAAAAAGGAAAGAGAAGAAAAAGAAGAGAAAATGAAGGGAAAATGGGAAGGAGAAAGGGGAAAAAAGGAGAGAGAGAGAAGAAGATGCAAAGTAAAAACAGTACTGAAAATAAAAGGAAAATAAAGCCAGGTCGTAGTTTTTCGCTCGCGCTTCGCGCTCGGATTAACTGATTAATTCATGTTCATGAGGACTACAAAAGCATGCTTCCAATTTCAGCTCTCGCTCTGCGCTCGGAATATTTTGTTTAGTGATAGCCTCTACGTAGGCCAACCCTGGTCATCTGGTCACGACGATTATAACCCCTCCCCCCAAAAAAAAGATAATAATAATGTCCCATTATCTTGAAGCCAATATTTTAGCTTGTGCTTTGTGCTTGACTTATCTATATGATGAAGATATGCTGATCCCGTTTTTGAGCGCATAGCGCTCAAAATTATCATCTTTTATAAACGTAGCACAAAAAAAGCCCTCAAAATGCAATGTTTCGAGTTGATATATCAAAAAATTTCGGCTCGCGCTTCGCGCTCGCATTGTTTAATGAGATCTTTCATGAGCAGCACGAAAAAGCGCTTAGAATGCACTTTTTTCAGGCCGATATAGCCAAGTTTTTAAGCTCGCGCTTCGCGCTCGCATTGTTTAGCGAGTTAAGTATCTTCTTTCTAAAAGTAGCACATTTTTTTTTTTAAATCAATGTTTCCGGGTTGATATATCAAAAAAATTTCGGCTCGCGCTTCGCGCTCGCATTATTCAATGAGATTATATCTTCTAAATGAGTAGGCACAAAAAAGCGCTTAAAATGCACTGTTTTCAGGTTGATATAGCCATGATTTTTCGGCTCGCGCTTCGCGCTCGCATTGTTCAATGAGATTAGTATCTTCTATATCATGTATATGAGCAGCACAAAAAGCGCTGAAAATGCACTGTTTTCATGCTGATAAAGCCAAATTTTCGGCTCGCGCTCGCGCTCGTATTGTTTTAAGAGTTAAGTATCTTCTTTATAAAAGTAGCAAATTGTTTTTTAAAAAATCAATGTTTTCGGGTTGATATATCAAAAAATTTCGGCTCGCGCATCGCGCTCGCTTTATTTCAATGAGTTTAATATCTTCTAAATGAGTAGCACAAAAAAGCGCTTAAAATGCAATGTTTTCAGATTAATATAGCCATGATTTTTCGGCTCGCGCTTCGCGCTCGCATTCAATGAGATTAGTATCTTCTATATGAGCAGAACAAAGAGCGCTTAAAATACCCTGTTTTCATGTTGATATAGCCAATTAATTTTCGGCTCGCGCTTCGCGTTCGCATTGTTCAAGAGATGAGTTTTATAATGAGTAGCACAAAAAGCGCTGAAAATGCACTGTTTTCATGCTGATATAGCCAAATTTTTGGCTCGCGCTCGCATTGTTTTACGAGTTAAGTATCTTCTTTATAAAAGTAGCAATTTTTTTTTTAAATCAATGTTTTCTGGTTGATATATCAAAAAATTTCGGCTAGCGCTTCGCGCTCGCTTTATTCAATGAGATTAATATCTTCTAAATGAGTAGCACAAAAAAGCGCTTAAAATGCAATGTTTTCAGATTAATATAGCCATGATTTTTCGGCTCGCGCTTCGCGCTCGCATTCAATGAGATTAGTACCTTCTATATGAGCAGAACAAAGAGCGCTTAAATACCCTGTTTTCATGTTGATATAGCCAATTAATTTTCGGCTCGCGCTTCGCGTTCGCATTGTTCAATGAGATGAGTTTTATAATGAGTAGCACAAAAAGCGCTAAAAATGCACTGTTTTCAGGTTCATTATTTCCAAATATTTCGGTTCGCGCTTCACGCTAGCATTTTAAAAGTGAAATACATTAGCTTGTTTGTGAAATTAGAAATAGCAGGTTTTTAAAATTCACTGCATTATAGGCCTAGATCTATAATACCCCCCCCCGAGCTTAGGTCTCCAAGCAGTTGTTCGAGGAAAATTTTGATGAAAAAAATTCCGGCCCCCCCCCCCTATTGGAGAATGCTAGATCCGCCCCTGATTTACTTTATGATATTTTCCTAATTTGTTCGAAATTTCGTTTGAAAATTGACTTAATTATTAGGTTATCTATTTGTTCCTAATGATTGAAATTTGGTTAGAAAGTAATCTTTTAGACAACTGTGCTTATACGCCTAGACCAAGGAACTAACAAGACCTGTTGAATAGAATCGGAGAATGAACTGCTCACAATGTTAACATTCTACCATGATCTTGGCTACATTGTCTACTTTGGAGATATGGTAGAGCACCAGTCTCTTCTGAGAGATATTGTAATCCTGAATCCTCAGTGGCTGATTGATGTCTTCAAGCAAGTCATCACTATCCTAGAACCCGCAAAGAGAGTAAGATACTGTCTTTCGTCATTGACAAAAATAAGTAATGTTGATTCTGCTTTTGTTTTGAACGATAGTGTTAAATATGGGTCAACAGGGTTGATAAAAATGGGTACAAAATAAGGGAGAGATCAAATAAAAAGGCTGAATGATATAAAAGGAGGTAGTTATTGGATACCTCATGTTAGCGCATCTTGGAGGAAAGATAAAGCCAATATTGAGCTATCAGCACAAATAAATGATTCTGAAATAATTTACGAAATGCTGTTACTTTAAAGAGCAAAATGTAAATATGGTAAACAAACTTTCTATAAACCTTAGACAATGGCATACAAGAATTTTATTCTGGAACAATTGTATTTCTTATAATTTTTTTTTTTTTTTTCGTTACTAGACTCATGAATAACTGCATTTCAAATTTAAACAAAACACACAAAGCGAAATCAATATCCTTTCACTTTTTATCTCGTTGTGCGTATAATTTTATTATATGTTTGCTGAAGATATAATTCTTGATGCTAAAGCACATTAAATATGTCGCAAAGTGGCCTATTCTCTTTTCGAGAATGTTGGCAACAGGCAAGCTATTCACATTCTAATGCAGTATATGTACTCTACATTAGATTTGTAGTAATATGAGTTTTTGACTGTTGTAAAATATATCCAGGAAGGTATTGTGAGTGATGCTTGGTCCATCCTTGAAGAAAGATGGGATCCTGGAGGACCGTCTGATCCAACATATGTGGCAAGGCTTCCTAGAGCAGAAGAAGGCTTTGGTGGAGCTCATGGCCAAGTTTGATCTTATCTGCGAGGTTCCAGTTCAACGACTGAAGCAGAAGCATGAAGATGAAAATGGTGCTCAGGTACTCATTTGAACTAAAGTGGAGTCCCGGCTGTAATTCAGATGATTTGAAATATAGAGTTAAAAAAACTGCATGTACTACACTGAAAATTTTATCGAAATAGGGGGGGAAACCGTTGCATAGACTCATGCATATTCAATGAGGAAGCTGATGATGTCATCTACCTATAATACATAAGAGATCGTATCTCTTCTATGTTACAGGGCAACGTGGTTAGCAGTGGGATATTTTGAGGACACTTTATAACAATGTGTTATGTTAAATTTACCTTTTGTTAGGTTAAACATTTCAGTTTACCGTCCATCATTGCATATCAATTACAATAACATATTATTGATAAGGGAAATAAACAGTCTCTCAATTAGTTTACAAAATTTTCCTTTAAATATGAGTGACATGACTTGGTTTCAGCAGTGGGATGTTACGTGGAAGACATTTCATAAGAGTGCATTGTGCAACTTTTGAAGTTTATATTCCATAATTGTATACTGGTTACAAAATATCATAAGTCATTGATACTGAAAATAAACAGTATGCCAGGATAGCCAATTTAATATTTATAAGGACAACTTTATGACAATAGATACAACACGGGAAATTAAAAAATAACGTTTATTGAGTATATGTTTTAAATGTAATAGATATGAAATTTGTGTTTGGGTCCATATATATATATATATTATATATATATATATATATATATATATATATATATATATATATATGATAGGTATCAGAAGTACCGGACAATCCTATTACGTTCCGTCAAGATTAATATCACCTTTCCCAGGGGAAGAGATTGTACACACCAAGGATTCTACAGACTTTTTATGTCGACTTCAAAGGCTTCCTACCAGGTGAGATAATAAAACCAGTATTAAATATTACATGATATATATGCTCTGATTGTGTATTTAAAAACCGACAATTAACATATGAAATATGTACATGCATCCTCATAAAACAGTATGTTACACGGCAAATAATATTTATTGTAACCTGAATTACAGAATAAAAATCTTCTATAAATTATCATAGTAATATATCCAACAAATTTGTTATAACAGATGGACTGTTTCATCGGTTGATGACAAGAACAGTTGTATGGATGGGCGAACAGAAATTTGGACAACCGGTCAGTCTATTTCATCGTCACATAAGTCTGATGGCAGATGAAGACCATTGTGCCTTGCTAACGATGCTTTCCCCCAAAGAGGCAACGATAAAGGTGTTATCAATTGTGATTTTCACACAATTTGAAAGTTCATTTATTCTTGATTAGGTTATTAAAACCTTAGGTTTTATGGTGTTATCACGCCTTGCAGTCTAAACATGCAGTAAAAACTATTTCACACTCAACTTTTTTCACATGCCCTGATTAATTCAAATTTATTTATTGAGGCAATATACAACAAACGTTTTAGCCATTCAACTTCTTTACATTACTCCTTTTTTCAGCAGTAGCTATTCCGTTTCAAGCCAACTTAAGGATGATTTGTGACAAATATATACAAATAAAGCATTATTTTCTTCACTGAACCCAAAAAATTGCCGTAATGGAACTATAAATCAGGTCGCCGATACTTATCCGCAACTGTCTGTGTCTAGAAGTATGTGTGTGTCTGCGTGCGTATAAGTGTACATGTGGGTGTGTGAGAGAGTGTGTGTGTGTGTGTGTGTGTGTGTGTGTGTGTGAGGGTGTGTGTAAGGGTGCGTGTGTGTGTGTGTGGGTGTGTGTGTGTGCGTGTGTAAGGGTGAGATGACATGAGTTTCTCAATCCTCTTTATATTTGCTAGACTAGTGAATCTTTTGATTTGATTGAATTCAATTTAAACTGTGTATACAATACTGTCGGCATTTCACTATGGGTACATGTAATTAAACAGACAAAATATTTTAGAATCCGTTCATGGGTTTGAAATGCTCGGCAATTATAAACATTTCGAATGGTGGGATTTCATTTACCATTTAAAATGTTCAAATAGGTAGTATCTTTTGAATTTGAAAAAAAAAAAAAAAAAAAAGCATGTCCTCAGTTCATTTATTCCCCGAAAAATGTCTTATAAATAGCTTTTACTTATGTTTTTTTTTTTTTCACTTGGCAATTATTGCTGAACATTTTAGGTAACTGTCTTTAGACCCGATTATGCTGAATCAGATGATGATGATGATGTTAGTAGTGACCAAAGGGCCCCATCTCCGAATGCAGTCAAAGAGGTAAGTAGTTCATTTGTAATGAAGAAAAAGACAATGATGTTTACTGTTGATGGAATATTCTAATCACGAACTACTACAAATTCATAAGTACAATTTCATGAACAGGGATTTAACCAAAGACGAAAGGCCTCAAATGGACAGGGGACTGGTGTTTATCATTTAGATGAATTGCATAATGTCAACGGATTTTAGAAGAGATTGTAGGATGTCTGTAGTATAGTACCCTATATCTGAATGCTGCAGTATTAAATTTCATTCATTTGCAATTTGGTACAGGTGATGGATTTTGTGACTCAAACCCTTGAAAGCTTGAGACGTCAATGGCGAAGAGAATCGAGTACACGTCTGCTTTGCTTGCCCGAAGTGCGGTGTGAAGAAACTCTTCGATGACTGCTTCAAGCAAAAGTCAATCAAGTGTGGACCAGGCCTACATGTACATATGATCCGCACAGCCTCAATTAGATCAAAGTTCGGTATGTCTTCTGAAGTGAAGTTAATACTTTAAAGGCTTTTAATCTTAGAGAATATGGCGCAATTACCTAGGGAGCAAGTAGGTGGACCTGACATGTCGAGAATAAAAAGTTGTCCTATCAAGGATGGTTGTATGGACCCTAACCAACATCGCTAGGGCGACAACCTTTCAGATCAGCTGCAGGAGGGTCCCTACAGGTGGGGGCGTCCAAAATAGCCGCCCCTTTTTACAAATATTAGTATTCTGAACACAACTGGTTGAAGAAAAGTTTTGAATTTATTGAATTTGATATCAAATTAAAGATAATAAATTTTCTACGATTTGGTATTATTTTCAGAGTAATAATATTCAGTAAGGGTAAAATTTAAGGTTATAGTTGAATTTTTCATTTTTTTTTTCAAAAAATTAATTTTTATCTTTTTATTGTTTTACCTCATGTAATAATCATGTCATGATCTGAAGCGCGAAACTTTTCAGAAATGTGCCCCTATCCATGGACAGCAGTATGTGAAATATACAAAGTAATGCTCTTTTCAATAAAAAGATATAACGCTATAAATTTATAAATGCAGTATATGGAAAACAACGTTTTTTATTTTTTATGTGGAAAACCCATACATACACGTGTAATATCCACAGAGTTAACCCTATTACAGCACGTGCATACATGTATATATGTATTACAAGGCGTGATCCAACAATTTTATGAATATAATTTAACTAGTTTTCATAGGGTTAATACAACGCTGTGCTGTGATGGACTACTCATCTAGTCTATTGTGAACGGTGGGGGGTCTGGAGTACGGGGCGATGGGGATGGGGAAGTATATTACACATAAATGTTGGATATGTATTTTTTGTTGTTGTTGTTGCTCTAGCCACATCATTGTTGCCCCGGCTTATTTTTATTTATTTTTTTTTTTAGTCCTCGCTTTCACTTTTAAGGAACTAGGATATATCTTAGTCGTTCCCCAAACCATACCCGGATTGAAAAATTAAAATAAAAAAGTTTGTCAACCCCCACAATGCCAATTTTTATGATTTTTCCTTCTAATTTTGGGGCCCTTTTTGTATTCCGTGATGGTAACCAAAGCCCCCCTTAGTCCTACCTTCACAAAACGCGTTTGATGTGTAGAGTTGATATTGTTCTTTAACCTAAATCTAGGTTTGCGGTTACAGGCTTAGGTCTTTTGTCGGGAGAAGGTTCAAAGTTTATTTTGATTGGGGTAAAACAAAATTTCTATCTTCCCAAAAATCTCAGTAAAACATAAATAACACAAGAAAATAAACCATAGTTACCATTTACAGCCTTGTCATGAAGCTGAATAAATTTTAGCGATAAATGTAAAAATAAAAAAACACAATGTGCCCCCCCCTTGGGCCTATAAACCATCAAAATACCTTGGTCTGATAGGGTTAAGACCAATCAACCCTATACCTCAGACGCGATTCGTCGGGTAGGATGGAGGAGGCTTTGGTTTAGTAAAAACAAAACAAAACAAAAAAAAAAAAACAGGGAAAAAAAAAGAGGGGGCGATCCCATTGAGTAGGGGAAAAGTGGCAAAATTTACCTTTTATTTTTCAATCTCCGGGTATGGTTTCAGGAACGTCCAAGATATAGCTGAAGTCCCAAAAAGGAAAGTTAGGAAATAACAATTAAGATTTAAAGCTGGAGCAAAATGATACGGCTGGAACTGAGAAAAATAATAATAATAAAAAATCCAACCTTTACGACCATAGCGTATTGTATAATACATTTACAAAATAAATCATAGGTTTTCGTGGATGGCTTATATTGGATGATTGTATAGACTCAAACCGATATTTCTCGGATTGTTTCGATAGGCCAGCTGGAAAAGGGTGCATACAAGCGACACACCCTTTACAAAATGTCGTGTGGTACCACGCAACGGTACCATACAAAATACCACAGGATTTTCCTATGGTTTTTTGGCACAAATACGCACAAAATACCATACAGAAGTACCATACAGCCAAATACCATATGATTTTCTATGGTTTTTTGGCACAAATACCCACAAAATTCCATACAGCAGTACCATACAACCAAATACCATATGATTTCCTATGGTTTTTTGGCACAAATACCATAGGATTTCCTATGGTTTTTTGGCACAAATACCACACAAATACCATACAGAAGTACCATACAGCCAAAATACCATAGGATTTCCTATGGTTTTTTTGGCACAAATACCATACAGCCAAAATACCATACGATTTCCTATGTTTTTTTGGCACAAATACCACACAAAATACCATACAGCACAAAATACCATAGGATTTCTTATGGTTTTGTGGCACAAATACACACACATATCATTCTAGTTGTAAACTTAAGAGGAAGAGGGCGCTATCACTCTACGCAAATCAAACGCTGCCATAGACATTTGTATTTTGCACAGTTTTTTCACTTTGTTTTCTTGATTATGGCGAGCAACTACCTTTTCAAAGAAATGATCAACTTGAATAAGTACGCTAAGAGTCTTTTTTTTTTCAAAATAGGAATAACTTACTGCAAAGGGGAAAAAAGTCCTGTCACTTGTGTCAATTCGAAATCCTAATCAGATCAAATTCCTGTACAATATGGCCAATTTTGCTCTCAAAATAGCTCATACCACATAATTATCTTCCTGGATAACGCATAATTATATTACGCTTAATGATCAAGCCGTTTTTAAAAGCTTGAATTCTTACCTTTCCAGAGATGGTAAAGTCATTTCGATTGGTTAAGAAAAAGTCCTGTCACTTGAAAAAAAAAAGGAAAAAAGGGGAAAAGAGAAGAAAAAGAAGAGAAAATGAAGGGAAAATGGGAAGGAGAAAGGGGAAAAAAGGAGAGAGAGAGAAAGAAGATGCAAAGTAAAAACAGTACTGAAAATAAAAAGGAAAATAAAGCCAGGTCGTAGTTTTTCGCTCGCGCTTCGCGCTCGGATTAACTGATTAATTCATGTTCATGAGGACTACAAAAGCATGCTTCCAATTTCAGCTCTCGCTCTGCGCTCGGAATATTTTGTTTAGTGATAGCCTCTACGTAGGCCAACCCTGGTCATCTGGTCACGACGATTATAACCCCTCCCCCCCAAAAAAAAGATAATAATAATGTCCCATTATCTTGAAGCCAATATTTTAGCTTGTGCTTTGTGCTTGACTTATCTATATGATGAGATATGCTGATCCCGTTTTTGAGCGCATAGCGCTCAAAATTATCATCTTTATAAACGTAGCACAAAAAAAGCCCTCAAAATGCAATGTTTTCGAGTTGATATATCAAAAAATTTCGGCTCGCGCTTCGCGCTCGCATTGTTTAATGAGATCTTTCATGAGCAGCACGAAAAAGCGCTTAGAATGCACTTTTTTCAGGCCGATATAGCCAAGTTTTTAAGCTCGCGCTTCGCGCTCGCATTGTTTAGCGAGTTAAGTATCTTCTTTCTAAAAGTAGCACATTTTTTTTTTTTAAATCAATGTTTCCGGGTTGATATATCAAAAAAATTTCGGCTCGCGCTTCGCGCTCGCATTATTCAATGAGATTAGTATCTTCTAAATGAGTAGCACAAAAAAGCGCTTAAAATGCACTGTTTTCAGGTTGATATAGCCATGATTTTTCGGCTCGCGCTTCGCGCTCGCATTGTTCAATGAGATTAGTATCTTCTATATCATGTATATGAGCAGCACAAAAAGCGCTGAAAATGCACTGTTTTCATGCTGATAAAGCCAAATTTTCGGCTCGCGCTTCGCGCTCGTATTGTTTTAAGAGTTAAGTATCTTCTTTATAAAAGTAGCAAATTGTTTTTTAAAAAATCAATGTTTTCGGGTTGATATATCAAAAAATTTCGGCTCGCGCATCGCGCTCGCTTTATTCAATGAGTTTAATATCTTCTAAATGAGTAGCACAAAAAAGCGCTTAAAATGCAATGTTTTCAGATTAATATAGCCATGATTTTTCGGCTCGCGCTTCGCGCTCGCATTCAATGAGATTAGTATCTTCTATATGAGCAGAACAAAGAGCGCTTAAAATACCCTGTTTTCATGTTGATATAGCCAATTAATTTTCGGCTCGCGCTTCGCGTTCGCATTGTTCAATGAGATGAGTTTTATAATGAGTAGCACAAAAAGCGCTGAAAATGCACTGTTTTCATGCTGATATAGCCAAATTTTTGGCTCGCGCTCGCATTGTTTTACGAGTTAAGTATCTTCTTTATAAAAGTAGCAATTTTTTTTTTTTAAATCAATGTTTTCTGGTTGATATATGCAAAAAATTTCGGCTAGCGCTTCGCGCTCGCTTTATTCAATGAGATTAATATCTTCTAAATGAGTAGCACAAAAAGCGCTTAAAATGCAATGTTTTCAGATTAATATAGCCATGATTTTTCGGCTCGCGCTTCGCGCTCGCATTCAATGAAGATTAGTACCTTCTATATGAGCAGAACAAAGAGCGCTTAAAATACCCTGTTTTCATGTTGATATAGCCAATTAATTTTCGGCTCGCGCTTCGCGTTCGCATTGTTCAATGAGATGAGTTTTATAATGAGTAGCACAAAAAGCGCTAAAAATGCACTGTTTTCAGGTTCATTATTTCCAAATATTTCGGTTCGCGCTTCACGCTAGCATTTTAAAAGTGAAATACATTAGCTTGTTTGTGAAATTAGAAAATAGCAGGTTTTTAAATTCACTGCATTATAGGCCTAGATCTATTAATACCCCCCCGAGCTTAGGTCTCCAAGCAGTTGTTCGAGGAAAATTTTGATGAAAAAAATTCCGGCCCCCCCCCCCCTATTGGAGAATGCTAGATCGCCCCTGATTTACTTTATTGATATTTTCCTAATTTGTTCGAAATTTCGTTTGAAAATTGACTTAATTATTATTAGGTTATCTATTTGTTCCTAATGATTGAAATTTGGTTAGAAAGTAATCTTTTAGACAACTGTGCTTATACGCCTAGACCAAGGAACTAACAAGACCTGTTGGAATAGAATCGGAGAATGAACTGCTCACAATGTTAACATTCTACCATGATCTTGGCTACATTGTCTACTTTGGAGATATGGTAGAGCACCAGTCTCTTCTGAGAGATATTGTAATCCTGAATCCTCAGTGGCTGATTGATGTCTTCAAGCAAGTCATCACTATCCTAGAACCCGCAAAGAGAGTAAGATACTGTCTTTCGTCATTGACAAAAATAAGTAATGTTGATTCTGCTTTTGTTTGAACGATAGTGTTAAATATGGGTCAACAGGGTTGATAAAAATGGGTACAAAATAAGGGAGAGATCAAATAAAAAGGCTGAATGATATAAAAGGAGGTAGTTATTGGATACCTCATGTTAGCGCATCTTGGAGGAAAGATAAAGCCAATATTGAGCTATCAGCACAAATAAATGATTCTGAAATAATTTACGAAATGCTGTTACTTTAAAGAGCAAAATGTAAATATGGTAAACAAACTTTCTATAAACCTTAGACAATGGCATACAAGAATTTTATTCTGGAACAATTGTATTTCCTTATAATTTTTTTTTTTTTTTTTCGTTACTAGAACTCATGAATAACTGCATTTCAAATTTAAACAAAACACACAAAGCGAAATCAATATCCTTTCACTTTTTATCTCGTTGTGCGTATAATTTTATTATATGTTTGCTGAAGATATAATTCTTGATGCTAAAGCACATTAAATATGTCGCAAAGTGGCCTATTTCTCTTTTCGAGAATGTTGGCAACAGGCAAGCTATTCACATTCTAATGCAGTATATGTACTCTACATTAGATTTGTAGTAATATGAGTTTTGACTGTTGTAAAATATATCCAGGAAGGTATTGTGAGTGATGCTTGGTCCATCCTTGAAGAAGATGGGATCCTGGAGGACCGTCTGATCCAACATATGTGGCAAGGCTTCCTAGAGCAGAAGAAGGCTTTGGTGGAGCTCATGGCCAAGTTTGATCTTATCTGCGAGGTTCCAGTTCAACGACTGAAGCAGAAGCATGAAGATGAAAATGGTGCTCAGGTACTCATTTGAACTAAAGTGGAGTCCCGGCTGTAATTCAGATGATTTGAAATATAGAGTTAAAAAAACTGCATGTACTACACTGAAAATTTTATCGAAATAGGGGGGGAAACCGTTGCATAGACTCATGCATATTCAATGAGGAAGCTGATGATGTCATCTACCTATAATACATAAGAGATCGTATCTCTTCTATGTTACAGGGCAACGTGGTTAGCAGTGGGATATTTTGAGGACACTTTATAACAATGTGTTATGTTAAATTTACCTTTTGTTAGGTTAAACATTTCAGTTTACCGTCCATCATTGCATATCAATTACAATAACATATTATTGATAAGGGAAATAAACAGTCTCTCAATTAGTTTACAAATTTTCCTTTAAATATGAGTGACATGACTTGGTTTCAGCAGTGGGATGTTACGTGGAAGACATTTCATAAGAGTGCATTGTGCAACTTTTGAAGTTTATATTCCATAATTGTATACTGGTTACAAATAAATCATAAGTCATTGATACTGGAAAATAAACAGTATGCCAGGATAGCCAATTTAATATTTATAAGGACAACTTTATGACAATAGATACAACACGGGAAATTAAAAAATAACGTTTATTGAGTATATGTTTTAAATGTAATAGATATGAAATTTGTGTTTGGGTCCATATATATATATATATATATATATATATATATATATATATATATATATATATATATATATATGATAGGTATCAGAAGTACCGGACAAGTCCTATTACGTTCCGTCAAGATTAATATCACCTTTCCCAGGGGAAGAGATTGTACACACCAAGGATTCTACAGACTTTTATGTCGACTTCAAAGGCTTCCTACCAGGTGAGATAATAAAACCAGTATTAAATATTACATGATATATATGCTCTGATTGTGTATTTAAAAACCGACAATTAACATATGAAATATGTACATGCATCCTCATAAAACAGTATGTTACACGGCAAATAATATTTATTGTAACCTGAATTACAGAATAAAAATCTTCTATAAATTATCATAGTAATATATCCAACAAATTTGTTTTATACAGATGGACTGTTTCATCGGTTGATGACAAGAACAGTTGTATGGATGGGCGAACAGAAATTTGGACAACCGGTCAGTCTATTTCATCGTCACATAAGTCTGATGGCAGATGAAGACCATTGTGCCTTGCTAACGATGCTTTCCCCCAAAGAGGCAACGATAAAGGTGTTATCAATTGTGATTTTCACACAATTTGAAAGTTCATTTATTCTTGATTAGGTTATTAAAACCTTAGGTTTTATGGTGTTATCACGCCCTTGCAGTCTAAACATGCAGTAAAAACTATTTCACACTCAACTTTTTTCACATGCCCTGATTAATTCAAATTTATTTATTGAGGCAATATACAACAAACGTTTTAGCCATTCAACTTCTTTACATTACTCCTTTTTTCAGCAGTAGCTATTCCCGTTTCAAGCCAACTTAAGGATGATTTGTGACAAATATATACAAATAAAGCATTATTTTCTTCACTGAACCCAAAAAATTGCCGTAATGGAACTATAAAATCAGGTCGCCGATACTTATCCGCAACTGTCTGGTGTCTAGAAGTATGTGTGTGTCTGCGTGCGTATAAGTGTACATGTGGGTGTGTGAGAGGTGTGTGTGTGTGTGTGTGTGTGTGTGTGGTGTGTGAGGGTGTGTGTAAGGGTGCGTGTGTGTGTGTGTGGGTGTGTGGTGTGTGCGTGTGTAAGGGTGAGATGACATGAGTTTCTCAATCCTCTTTATATTTGCTAGACTAGTGAATCTTTTGATTTGATTGAATTCAATTTAAACTGTGTATACAATACTGTCGGCATTTCACTATGGGTACATGTAATTAAACAGACAAAATATTTTAGAATCCGTTCATGGGTTTGAAATGCTCGGCAATTATAAACATTTCGAATGGTGGATTTCATTTACCATTTAAAATGTTCAAATAGGTAGTATCTTTTGAATTTGAAAAAAAAAAAAAAAAAAAGCATGTCCTCAGTTCATTTATTCCCCGAAAAATGTCTTATAAATAGCTTTTACTTATGTTTTTTTTTTTTCACTTGGCAATTATTGCTGAACATTTAGGTAACTGTTCTTTAGACCCGATTATGCTGAATCAGATGATGATGATGATGTTAGTAGTGACCAAAGGGCCCCATCTCCGAATGCAGTCAAAGAGGTAAGTAGTTCATTTGTAATGAAATGAAAAGACAATGATGTTTACTGTTGATGGAATATTCTAATCACGAACTACTACAAATTCATAAGTACGATTTCATGAACAGGGATTTAACCAAAGACGAAAGGCCTCAAATGGACAGGGGACTGGTGTTTTACATTTAGATGAATTGCATAATGTCAACGGATTTTAGAAGAGATTGTAGGATGTCTGTAGTATAGTACCCTATATCTGAATGCTGCAGTATTAAATTTCATTCATTTGCAAATTTGGTACAGGTGATGGATTTTGTGACTCAAACCCTTGAAAGCTTGAGACGTCAATGGGCGAAGAGAATCGAGTACGACGTCTGCTTTGCTTGCCCGAAGTGCGGTGTGAAGAAACTCTTCGATGACTGCTTCAAGCAAAAGTCAATCAAGTGTGGACCAGGCCTACATGTACATATGATCCGCACAGCCTCAATTAGATCAAAGTTCGGTATGTCTTCTGAAGTGAAGTTAATACTTTAAAGGCTTTTATCTTAGAGAATATGGCGCAATTACCTAGGGAGCAAGTAGGGTGGACCTGACATGTCGAGATATAAAAAGTTGTCCTATCAAGGATGGTTGTATGGACCCTAACCAACATCGCTAGGGCGGACAACCTTTCAGATCAGCTGCAGGAGGGTCCCTACAGGTGGGGGCGTCCAAAATAGCCGCCCCTTTTTACAAATATTAGTATTCTGAACACAACTGGTTGAAGAAAAGTTTTGAATTTATTGAATTTGATATCAAATTAAAGATAATAAAATTTTCTACGATTTGGTATTATTTTCAAGAGTAATAATATTCAGTAAGGGTAAAATTTTAAGCGTTATAGTTGAATTTTTCATTTTTTTTTTCAAAAAATTAATTTTTATCTTTTTATTGTTTTACCTCATGTAATAATCATGTCATGATCTGAAGCGCGAAACTTTTCAGAAATGTGCCCCTATCCATGGACAGCAGTATGTGAAATATACAAAGTAATGCTCTTTTTCAATAAAAAGATATAACGCTATAAATTTATAAATGCAGTATATGGAAAAACAACGTTTTTATTTTTTATGTGGAAAACCCATACATACACGTGTAATATCCACAGAGTTAACCCTATTACAGCACGTGCATACATGTATATATGTATTACAAGGCGTGATCCAACAATTTTATGAATATAATTTATACTAGTTTTCATAGGGGTTAATACAACGCTGTGCTGTGATGGACTACTCATCTAGTCTATTGTGAACGGTGAGGGGGTCTGGAGTACGGGGCGATGGGGATGGGGAAGTATATTACACATAAATGTTGGATATTAGTATTTTTTGTTGTTGTTGTTGCTCTAGCCACATCATTGTTGCCCCGGCTTTATTTTTATTTATTTTTTTTTTTTAGTCCTCGCTTTCACTTTTAAGGAACTAGGATATATCTTAGTCGTTCCCCAAACCATACCCCGGATTGAAAAATTAAAATAAAAAAGTTTGTCAACCCCCACAATGCCAATTTTTATGATTTTTCCTTCTAATTTTGGGGCCCCTTTTTGTATTCCGTGATGGTAACCAAAGCCCCCCTTAGTCCTACCTTCACAAAACGCGTTTGATGTGTAGAGTTGATATTGTTCTTTAACCTAAATCTAGGTTTGCGGTTACAGGCTTAGGTCTTTTGTCCGGGAGAAGGTTCAAAGTTTATTTTGATTGGGGTAAAACGAAAATTTCTATCTTCCCAAAAATCTCAGTAAAACATAAATAACAAAGAAAAATAAACCATAGTTACCATTTACAGCCTTGTCATGAAAGCTGAATTAAATTTTAGCATAAAATGATAAAAATGAAAAAAACACAATGTGCCCCCCCCCCTTGGGCCTATAAACCATCAAAATACCTTGGTCTTGATAGGGTTAAGACCAATCAACCCTATACCTCAGACGCGATTCGTCGGGTAGGATGGAGGAGGCTTTGGTTAGTAAAAACAAAACAAAACAAAAAAAAAAAAACAGGGAAAAAGAAAAGAGGGGGCGACTTCCCATTGAGTAGGGGAAAAGTGGCAAAATTTACCTTTTTATTTTTCAATCTCCGGGTATGGTTTCAGGAACGTCCAAGATATAGCTGAAGTCCCAAAAAGGGAAAGTTAGGAAATAACAATTAAGATTTAAAGCTGGAGCAAAATGATACGGCTGGAACTGAGAAAATAATAATAATAATAAAAATCCAACCTTTACGACCAATAGCGTATTGTATAATACATTTACAAAATAAATCATAGGTTTTCGTGGATGGCTTATATTGGATGATTGTATAGACTCAAACCGATATTTCTCGGATTGTTTCGATAGGCCAGCTGGAAAAGGGTGCATACAAGCGACACACCCTTACAAAAATGTCGTGTGGTACCACGCAACGGTACCATACAAAATACCACAGGATTTTCCTATGGTTTTTTGGCACAAATACCGCACAAAATACCATACAGAAGTACCATACAGCCAAAATACCATATGATTTTCTATGGTTTTTTGGCACAAATACCACACAAAATTCCATACAGCAGTACCATACAACCAAAATACCATATGATTTCCTATGGTTTTTTGGCACAAATACCATAGGATTTCCTATGGTTTTTTGGCACAAATACCACACAAAATACCATACAGAAGTACCATACAGCCAAAATACCATAGGATTTCCTATGGTTTTTTGGCACAAATACCATACAGCCAAAATACCATACGATTTCCTATGTTTTTTTGGCACAAATACCACACAAAATACCATACAGCCAAAATACCATAGGATTTCTTATGGTTTTGTGGCACAAATACCACACACATATCAATTCTAGTTGTAAACTTAAGAGGAAGAGGGCGCTATCACTCTACGCAAATCAAACGCTGCCATAGACATTTTTGTATTTTGCACAGTTTTTTCACTTTGTTTTCTTGATTATGGCGAGCAACTACCTTTTCAAAGAAATGATCAACTTGAATAAGTACGCTAAGAGTCTTTTTTTTTTCAAAAATAGGAATAACTTACTGCAAAGGGGAAAAAAAGTCCTGTCACTTGTGTCAATTCGAAATCCTAATCAGATCAAATTCCTGTACAATATGGCCAATTTTGCTCTCAAAATAGCTCATACGCACATAATTATCTTCCTGGATAACGCATAATTATATTACAGCTTAATGATCAAGCCGTTTTTAAAAGCTTGAATTCTTACCTTTCCAGAGATGGTAAAGTCATTTCGATTGGTTAAGAAAAAGTCCTGTCACTTTGAACATTATCACAATAGAATCTTTACTCGATGGGTCGATATTTCCGCATATCACATGCATATCGCATGTGGACGGCGTCTTCGCAAGAGGTGACAAGATCACTACTTATATCAATAATCGTTTGGAACATCAATTATTTGAAATAAAGATTCTGATTACAACTTCATCGCAATAATGTTATAAGCTTGCCCAAATGTGTATTTCCTCATCTGGTCTGGAGAATCTATTAACTAACAACATGATAAAAGTTCATTAATTCTTTTCATCTCCATGTACGAGTAGATTGCTGAACCGAACGGATAATACCATTCCAGCTGCAGGGAAGTCTTCTTAAGCGAGTTTTTGTGTGCTATTTTATTATTGCAGCCAGCTGTATAGATTTCTACGCTTGTCAGTCGTATTTCCAACGTCGCTTCGTTGCGTCTGGCCTCTTAGATAATGGACGCGCCTTGTTTAATTACGATATAATGCCGCACATTGGTATAACGTTAACTTTACATTTACATAGAGTAGAATTGATATGAAATACCATACAGAAGTACCATACAGCCAAAATACCATAGGATTTCCTATGGTTTTTGGCACAAATACCACACAAAATACCATAGGATTCCTATGGTTTTTGGCACAAATACCATACAGCCAAAATACCATAGGATTTCCTATGGTTTTTTGGCACAAATACCACACAAAATACCATACAGCCAAAATACCATAGGGTTTCCTACGGTATTTCGGCACAAAATACAATACCACAGGATTTCCTTGGTATTTTAGCACAAGTACCACAGAAATACCAATACAGGAGTACCATACAGCAAAAATACCTAATAGCATTATCCCAAACTAGTACCACACATCATACCGCACCAGTTACAAGGATTATGACATACCGTTACGACCGGAACACCACACGCGTAATTCAGGGATACCACACGCCGGTTACCACAGGACTGCCGCTAGACACCCAAGGATACATACTCTGGTATATATACCACTATTTAGCAAATATATTTGGGTCACAGTTAGTTATTTTCTGTATCTCTTGATAATAATGCAAATGTCAAAACTATCGCTCTTGAGTTACTTTGTGTTTAGAAAATTATTTCCCTAAAAGAAAAAATATCAATATGCAGGCAATTACTAGTTAATGAGGTAAGCTCACAAAATACTGATTTGTGCATACAAAAACATTGTATGCAAATGAGCTAATTACCATAGTACCACACGAAGTACCACAGGAATACCATACGACTACCAAACTTCAGCAGTAAACTGCCATAAATCCACTTGACTAATGCCCGTTGGTTTCATCCCTGTTGGATGTTTGTCTTCAATCAGTTCGTCAAATTACCATTTTGGTCTAATTATTCCCATTTCGTCTAATCAAGTCGACTTGGTCAACACCACTTAGTCAATTCCTGTAATTTGTTATTATGTATAAATATGCATCTACACCTCAAAATATCATATGTGGTGAGTACGCAGGGGGTCAATCCTCGGACCCCTCCTTTTTATTATTTACATCAATGACTTACATAAATCTTCCAATTTACTTACCCGATTATGTACGCAGACGACACAAATTTATTTTTTACACACAAAACATAGACACTTTATGTAACTTAGTAAATACAGAACTTGAAGCAGTTACAAAGTGGGATCAAAGCCAATAAATTATCACTAAATCTAGAAAAACAAATTTTATGTTATTTAGCTCAACTTTTCCCGGAATTACCACGACCAATTTACATGGTAATGTACAAATACAAAAGTATCGAAAACTAAATTTTTAGGTACTATAATAGATGATAAACTAACATGGAAATATCACATTGAAAATATTTGTAAGATAATCTCAAGAAATATAGGAATGATGAATAAGCTAAAATACACATTTCCCTCAAAGGTTCTTTTATCATTACTCTACCTTAGTATTACCTTACCTTATTACGGGTTTTATCCTGGGGAACAGTGCTTCATTACTTATTAGAAAGAATTTTATTACTACAGAAAAAAGCTATGCGAGTTATCAGTAACCCATTTCCGTCACCATACTGATTCACTGTTTTTTTCTAATAATGTTTTAAAGTTCATGACTTATATAACTTACCTTGCAGTACTCATGTTCCAGAAACAAAATCAGGAATTGCCCCCAGCGCTGGCAACATGTTACTCCTAAATAATGAAATACATCAGTATCCTACCAGGCAAATTAACCATTACCACTTACCAAGACCGCGTACAGTGCTCACACAAAACACTTTTATATTTACTGCCCCTAAATTTTGGAATCTCTACCCAGAGACCATTGCGTGAGATAAGAAGCATATTTTTATTAAAAACACAAACTTAAATTTTATTGTTATCATCATATAACCACTAATATCACTCTGTTTCTCTAATGACAGAACGGATATCACCAAGGATCAATAACACCTAAGAGCAAACTTTACTTTCATGCACCACTATATAAAAAAAAATCATTATCTAATCTTCGACACCCCCCCCCCCCTTCCCCACCCTAGTCCCCCGCCGGGTATTTTTGTGTCCTCTCTAAGTTTGTTGTTTTTCCCTTCTTTTTGTATAATAATTGTAATTATTTTCTTGCCTCATCCCGGCATGATAGTAACTGGTTAACAGATGCGTGCGCTGTTAGTCAGTTTTTATCCGTGTTGGGATGGGGCCAAGAATATTTCAATTAAGATTTATTCAATTTAGAATTATTCATAAATATGTTTCAGTAAAAAAAAAATAAATAATAAATAAAAAACTTGCTTACTTTTATTCTATTTATATAAAGGGACCAGCGCCTTACAAGCTTTGCTTCTTGCTGGTTCCTGGAATTTTCTTTATAGATTGTTTCTTCTGTTCTTTTGAACAAAATTTCTATGTACATACTGATGTGTTTAATTATTGTGATTTATTTTGTTAACTTTTGAAAACATGAAAGAAAACAATAAAGTAATCTTGAATCTTGAAATCTTGAATCTTGAAACTATCCCTTAGAAAAAAAAATTTATCTGTGACAATACTACACAACGGAGGTATTGGCGGGCGTCCCGGGGTGGACGGGGACGATCGAGTCCCCCCCAGCCGCCCCCCCCCCCATCGATTTTTGTTTTTCTGGGGGATCGTGTTCACCCACGATTTTTAAAGCTTAAACAAAAATATATGTACATATAATAGACGAAGAGGCACAGTGTGCGTCAAATGTACCAAGTTCAGGTCCATAAAAAAGCAAAATTTCGGCTCGCGCTTCGCTTGCAAACAAATAATTAAACTAATAATCTTTCCTCAGGTCCTATATTAATTTATATCTTGTATTTTGTTACACGCTTTATGTTAACTTTGGCATAAGTGTGAGGTAGGTCATTCTATGTTGAATTTTGGATATTAGCCTATATATATTGCTCTTTGGGTGCTTTATTTATTCCGATCTAGTGTATAATTAATTCCTCTCACTTTGGCGGTCAATCAGGGGACGTGTCCCCTTGATTTTCAAGCTTTACTTTTTGTTTTTATTTTCTAAATAATTTGTGATAAATTTGTATTGCCCACTTGTCCAAATGTGATGGAAATAACTTTCAGTTTCTTTAAATTCTTTTGTTTTCCAGGTCCGTATCGTTATAAAAAGTGACCATATTCAGAAGGGGATTACAAACATATACAGTGTGTCCCACAAAAAATGGTAATGGTACTTTAGATGGGTATAATATTAAAATTACAATATTATATCAATTATAACTCCACACCCGTAAACTACCATTCATTTCCTGCAAATGGATGTAATTTTACCGGATGTGTCTAATAAAAGAAACCCAAGTTTGATCATTAATACTTTGAAAAATATTTCAGGAGTCTTTATGAAATTTATATCACTGTAAAGTGCAACTCATTACCATTCTAATGATATGTCTCTCAGCTCACCAATATTACGCATCGCTGAAACTCATTGTTCTGAAAAAGTCTTGCAAAATTGTGAGTGTTTTACTTTTACGCTCATTAATCATGTTAATGATCAAAGTTGGGTTTTTTTCTTAGTCTTTTGAATAACGCATCTCAAGGAGCACGAAAGTGAACACTCACAATTTTGTAAGACTTTTTCAAGAACAAGGGGTTCAGCGATGCGTGGTATTGGTGAGCTGGGAGACATATCATTAGAATTGTAATGAGTTGCACTTTACAGTGATATAAATTTCATAAATACTCCTGAAATATTTTTCAAAGTATTAATGATCAAACTTGGATTTCTTTCATTCGACACATCCGGTATCTTATACAAACTTGGATGGAGAGGTTTCCCGATGTGTAATGACAAAATGCTCATATATTTGGGATTCTTAGACCATATCACATAAAATTTCATCCAGTTGTAGAAAACGAATGGTAATTTACGGGTGTAGAGTTATAAACAATATATTATTTTGTAATTTAATATTATACCCATCTTAAAGTGCCATTAGCATTTATTGTGGGGACACACTGTATGTATTGTTAAAACGTTGATTAATGAGATTTTCACTCGCTCTTCGGAATTGTATTTTCTAGTAGTGAATATCAGCTAGTGAATACAATGATTAATGTTATTATAGTTGCAAATTTTTTTAAGCTCGCGCTTCGCGCTCACAAACAAAACAGTACAATGATTTAACGATTTAACTATGTCTTCAGGTCGTATTTTGTGGAATATGTTTTATTTGTTCCAACCTTATATTCTTAAAATTGTCATTAGTTTCTGCATATAAAATTATGTGAAATAGATCATTCTATTTCGAATTTTGGGGTATACAAATATTTAGGAAGCCTTATTCCGTTCGAGTCTATAATAATTCCCATTCCGGGGGGTCTCCGTTCTCTCCCACCCTGACCATCATCACATGAAATCGCCCCTGATGGTTGTCGAGACCGGGACAATAATTGTAACACGGGGCGATTGTAACAGAGGCTCCCAATACATGTGGTAATTTGTGCCAAAAAAACATACAGCAATACCATACATATGGTATATGTGTAAAAAAAAAAAAAAAATACAGCAATACCATACATATCATATTTGTGCACACAAAACCATACAGCAATACCATAAATATGGTATTTGTGCCAAAAAGCCATACAGCAATACCATACATATGGTATTTGTGCCAAAAAACCATACAGCAATACCATACATATGGTATTAGTGCCAAAAAGCCGTACAGAAAAACCAAACATATGGTATTTGTGTCAAAAACCATACAGCAATACCATACATATGGTATTTGTGCCAAAAACATACAGCAATACTATACATATGGTGTTTGTGCCAAAAAACCATACATATGGTATTTGTGCCAAAACCATACAGCAATACAATACATATGGTATTTGTGCCAAAAAAAAACCATACAGAAATACCATACATATGGTATTTGTGCCAAAAAAAAACATACAGCAATACCATACATATGGTATTTGTGCAAAAAAAACATACAGAAATACCCCTACATATGGTATTTGTGCCAAAAACCATACAGAAATACCATACATATGGTATTTGTGCCAGAAAACCATACAGAAATACCATACATATGGTATTAGTGCCAGAAACCATACAGCAATACCATACATATGGTATTTGTGCCAAAAAAAACATACAGCAATACCATACATATGGTATTTGTTTAAAAAACCATACAGATAACCATACCTATGGTTTTGTGCCAAAAGACCATACAGAAATACCATACATATGGTATTTGTGCCAAAAAACCATACAGCAATACCATACATATGGTATTTTGCCCAAAAACCATACAGCAATACCATACATATGGTATTTGTGCCAAAAAAACATACAGCAATACCATACATATGGTATTAGTGCCAAAAAGCCGTACAGAAAACCAAACATATGTTTTTGTGTCAAAACCATACAGCAATACCATACATATGGTATTGTGTCCAAACAAACATACAGCAATACTATACATATGGTGTTTGTGCCAAAAAACCATTACATATGGTATTTGTGCCAAAAACCATACAGCAATACCATACATATGGTATTTGTGCCAAAAAAAACATACAGCAATACCATACATATGTATTTGTGCCAAAAAAAAAACATACAGAAATACCATACATATGGTATTTGTGCCAAAAAAAAAACATACAGAAATACCATACATATGGTATTTGTGCCAAAAAAAAACATACAAATCATACATTGGTATTGTGTGTGCCAGAAAACCATACAGAAATACCATACATATGCGTATTAGTGCCAGAAAACCATACAGCAATACCATACATATGGTATTTGTGCCAAAAAAAAACATACAGCAATACCATACATATGGTTTTTGTGCAAAAAAAACATACAGCAATACCATACATATGGTATTTGTTCAAAAAACCATACAGAAATACCATACATATGGTATTTGTGCCAAAAGACCATACAGAAATACCATACATATGGTATTTGTGCCAGAAAACCATACAGCAATACCATACATATGGTATTTGTGCCAAAAAACCATACAGCAATACCATACATATGGTATTTGTGCCAAAAAAACATACAGAAATACCATACATATGGTATTTGTGCCAAAAAACCATACAGAAATACCATACATATGGTATTTGTGCCAAAAACCATAGAGCAATACCATGCATATGGTATTTGTGCCAAATACCATAGCACTGCTGTATGGTATTCTTATGGTACCCTTTTCCTGTGTGGTATTTCCCTATGGTACTTCTATGGTATTTTATTGTACCATAGAAATACCATAGGAATACCACAGGACATTCAGAAATACCATATGAATACCACAGGACATTCAGAAATACTATAGGAATACCACAGGACATTTTTGTAAGGGCAGTGGAGGGGCAGGGGGTATAGTGCAACCCACTTTTTTTAGGCACCACAAATGTGCCTCTTTCAAAAGTAAAATATAGTGTCCACTTTTTAAAGTTAAAAGTTAAATTATCAAAAAGGGGCACTTTGATACTAGACTGTGCCATTTTTTAATGTATTTTTAACCCAAAATTTCTCTCAACCAGCATAAAGAGGTAACAAGCAATATATTGTTAAATTAAACGAACTTTCGCCTGCTCCTAGAGACAAATATATTTGAAGGGGGTCATCCCACGAGACCGACCGCCCATAAGATAGACTCTAGACAAAAAAGGCTCACAAGACAGACACTTGCAAATAAATGCCTATATTAGATAGACACTAGACCACCAGATCACCAGACCGACAATACTCAAAGTTAACCCCCAATACCGAAATTAGGCAAACTCGGCCCATGAGACCGACAGCATTGAAACAGCCCACTAGACCGACAGTGCAGAAATTGAGCTCACAAGGCAGACACTATCCAAAACAAGCCCACGAGAACGACAGGAATATATAGGAAAGCAGGGTGTCTCACAATAATAATTTTGTCAGGGACTTATGTATCACGTGGATGAAACACGTCTTGGGGGCACGATGCCATGCCACCCCCCCCCCCCCCCCCCCCCCCCCCCCCCTTCCCCCCGATACAGTAGGCAAAAGGGTAAACAAAACAGAAAAAAGTAAAGAGGGAGGAAGCGAAAGAAAGGGGATGATAAGGGGAAGAAAAAAGTGGGGAATGGCAAAAGACAAATAAAGAACTTAGGAGGCAGGCCGATAACCAGGGGGAGGGGGGTTGTCTAGGGGTTCGAAAGACCCACCCCTCCCGCAAGAATTATTTGTCTCTAGCAGCAGGAGGAAATTTGTTTAATTTAACAATATATAGCTTTTTACCTCTTAATGCGAGGTTGAGAGAAATTTCGGGTTTGAAAATAAATTTTTAAAAAAAATTGCCACATTGTAGTATCAAAGTGCCCGTTTATAGATAGAAAATTTTACAAGTTTATTTTTAGGAGCACATTTAGGAGCACTTTTAACTTTAAAAAGTGGACACGATATTTTACTTTTGAAAGAGGCACATTTGTGGTGCCTGAAAAAAAGTGGGTTGCACTATACCCCCTGCCCCTCCACTGCGTCGCTTGTATGCACCCTTTTTCTAGCTGGCCTATCGAAACAATCCGAGAAATATCGGTTTGAGTCTATACAATCATCCAATATAAGCCATCCACGAAAACCTATGATTTATTTTGTAAATGTATTATACAATACGCTATTGGTCGTAAAGGTTGGATTTTTATTATTATTATTATTTTCTCAGTTCCAGCCATATCATTTTGCTCCAGCTTTAAATCTCAATTGTTATTTCCTAGCTTTCCCTTTTTGGGACTTCAGCTATATCTTGGACGTTCCTGAAACCATACCCGGAGATTGGAAAATAAAAAGGTAAATTTTGTCACTTTTCCCCTACTCAATTTAAAGTTCAAGTTCAAGTTTATTTTAAAACCAAAATCATCACAATACAATCATATTGACATACATATGTGTATATAAAATATATAATGAGTACATTAGCACTTATCAAATTAGAGTACATCATAGATGAAATGATTTTAGGACCCCTTTGGAAGCTAGGCTTGTTAGCGGGGCCCTGGAAGTAAATTACATTAATAACATGATATATAGAAGATACTAATCTACGCAAAACAATGTAAACAGCGATACATAAACATGAATATTTAAGGTCAAAATGTTGAGCTAAACTAGTAATTATTTACAAAGAGACGCGTATGCAAACACAAAAACATGCACACACACACACACACACACACACACACTTCACATTGATGAGTAGGTCCTTAGTTTAAATGTAACAAATATAAGAATACAAATTGAAGGAAAATCATCATAATCTTTCAAGAAAGTAAGTTTTGGATAACTTTTTGAACATAGAAAGAGTTGTACTATTTTTTATATCAACAGGCAGACTGTTCCATGCTTTAATCCAGGATATATGAAAGGAGGTCAGAGTTACATTTGTTCTTGCAAAAGGCTGATGAATAAGACCCCTTTGACGGGTATTATAGTTATGTATTTGAGAATTCTTAAGAAATAATTTTGTCAACGTACACTCATGAGGAATTGATTGGAGTTTGAACATAAACAGTACACAATTGAACGACATAAGTTCACTTAGTGGCAACATTTTCAGACGAATAACGGAGAACTCGGATGTATATAATGAGAATTAGTTATAAGTCGTACTGCCTTCTTCTGCAATACTCGCAAGTTATCAAGATATGACTTGAAAGTGTTTCCCCAAGCAACATTACAATAATTCAAGTAGGGTAGAATAATACTATTGTATATTGTTATCAATATCATATCAGGCAAAATAAATTTTAACCTATACATAACACCTACACTGCGAGACACCTTTGTGCAGACGGTATCTAAATGATTTTCCAAGATAAGTGCTCATCTATACACTGTAAAAAAAAAATACAGACAAAATACAGCAAAGTGATTTCAGCAGAGTCGCCATACTAAAATGTAATTTAAAATACAGTTTTGCTGTAAATTTCTCCCTTAAGAATAATGTTGAGAAGGAAAAATATCATAAAAGTTTTATAGCATACGTATTTGGTTAAAACGGAACAAAATGTGTTACTCCTGATGTATATTTTTATTTCTCACGTAATTATTTGCAGAAGAAACTTACAACAAAACTGTTTTTTGAATTACATTTTTTATGGCGACTCTGCTGACAGCAGATTTCCTGTAAAAATACATATATTTTTTACAGTGTACACAGTAAAAAAATAATACAGCAAAGTGATGTCAGCAGAGTCGCCAATATACGAAACTGTAATTTGAAATAACAGTTTTGCTGTAAATTTCTCCCTTAAGAATAATGTTGAGAAGGAAAAATATCATTAGAGTTTTATAGCATACGTATTTGGTTAAAACGGAACAAAATGTGTTACTCCTGATGTATATTTTTTATTTCTCACGTAATTATTTGCAGGAGAAACTTACAACAAAACTGTTTTTTGAATAGCATTTTTTTATGGCGACTCTGCTGACAGCAGATTTCCTGTAAAAATACATTTATTTTTCACAGTGTACACTGTAAAAAAAATAATACAGCAAAGTGATGTCAGCAGATTCGCCATACGAAAATGTAATTTGAAATAACAGTTTTGCTGTAAATTTCTCCTCTAATAATTAATGAAAGAGAAGAAAAAAAAATTATTATAGTTCTATAGCTTACATATTTGGTTAAAACGGGAAAAATGTGTTACTCCTGATGTATATTTTGTATTTCTCACGTAATTATTAGCAGGAGAAATTTACAATAAAACTGTTTTTGAAATAACATTTTTTATGGCGACTCTGCTGACAGCAGATTTGCTGTAAAAATACAAACATTTTTTACAGTGTACATAACCCGAGAAATAATACATTTGCACTAGGTTCGACATCATGGCCCCCTATTTGAAGACAAGTTATACGATCAGGAAGCTTTTTTTCCCTATGCTTGGGAAGTCGCCCCCTCTTTTCTTTTCCCCTGTTTTTTTTTTTTTTTTTTTTTTTTTAACTAACCAAAGCCTCCTCCATCCTACCCGACGAATCGCGTCTGAGGTATAGGGTTGATTGGTCTTAAGTTAAATCTAGGTTTAAGGTTACAAGGGGAGGAGCTGACAGGTTGAAGTAAAGTGTGGCTGGTAAAAATTGACATATCTTTTTTCACAGTATAATGGTAAAAACAAAGGAAATAAAAAACACACCATTAAACCCTTAATTGTTATCAATTTTGCTAAAATTTAATTCAGCCTTCATAACAAGGCTGTAAATGGTAACTATGGTTTATTTTTCTTTGTCATTTATGTTTTGCTGAGATTTTTGGGAAGATAGAAATTTTCGTTTTACCCCAATCAAAATAAACTTTGAACCTTCTCCCGGACAATAGACCTAAGCCTGTAACCACAAACCTAGATTTAGGTTAAAGAATAATATCAACTCTACACATCAAACGCGTTTTGTGAGGGTAGGACTAAGGGGGCTTTGGTTACCATCATGTAAAACAAAAAGGGGCCTCAAAATTAGAAGGAAAAAACACAAAAGAATTGGCATTGTGGGGGTTGACAAACTTTTTTATTTCAATTTTTCAATCCGGGGTATGGTTAGGTGAACGACTAAGATATATCCCAGTTCCTTACAAGTGAAAGCGGGGACTAACAAATAAGAAAGAAAAAAAAAACCCCGGGGCAACAATGATGTGGCTAGAGCAACAACAACAACAAATAATAAGAATATCCAACCTTTATGTGTAGTATACTAGAAATTTACACCTGCCGCCCCCACCGCCTCCCCATCGCCCCGTACTCTAGACCCCCTCGCCGTTCACAATATACTAGATGAGTAGTCCGTTACAGAACAGCGTTGTATTAACCCCTATGAAAACTAGTATAAATTATATTCATAAAATTGTTGGATCACGCCTTGTAATACATATATACATGTATGCACGTGCTGTAATAGGGTTAACTCTGTGGATATTACACGTGTATGTATGGGTTTTCCACATAAATGGGGCAAAAACGTTGTTTTTCCGTATACTGCATTCATAAATTTATAGCGTTATATCTTTTTATTAAAAAGGAGCATTACTTTGTATTTTTCACATACCGTTGTCCACGGATAGGGGCACATTTCTTAAAAGTTTTCCGCTTCAGATCCTGACATGATTATTACATGAGGTAAAACAATAAAAAGATATGAATTAATTTTTTGAAAAAAAATGAAAAATTCAACTATAGCGCTTAAAATGTTACCCTTACTGAATATTATTACTCTTGAAAGTAATACCTAATCGTAGAAAATTTTATTATCTTTAATTTGATACTAAACTCAATAAATTCAAAACTTTTCTTCAACCAGTTGTGTTCAGAATACTAATTTTTGTAAAAGGGGCGGCTATTTTGGACGCCCACACCTGTAGGGACCCTCCTGCAGCTGATCTGAAAGGTTGTCCGCCCGAGCGATGTTGGTTAGGGTCCATACAACCATCCTTGATAGGACAACTTTTTATATCTCGACATGTCAGCTTTTTCAAAAATATGGGGTTTTGCTCCCTGGGTAAATATGAGAACAATTATTCCATATTTGAGCTTGATTTTAAAATATTTAGAATAAAATAGAAGATTGTATTTTAGAAACTGATTGTTTTTACGAAAAACAGGGGGTCTAGGACACTGCATAAAATCCCGCGTACCACGCGCATGTTTTTTAGCGTCATAAACCAACAAGATATGAGGGTTCGTAAAATCACTCAATGCATACGCGCAATGCCATGCATATGTGGTTTAGAACGCTTCCTAAATAACTGGACTGGATATGCCGTTTTGAACGAAATTTTAATTTGCTATTTTTCCTGAAATAATGCAGATTTCGCACTGAAATTTGGTAATTCGATAGAGTTAAATATAGGCTTTCAGAATATCAACAAAAAAAATCATTTTCGAAAATTTGACCTAAAATTAGGTTTATGACGGTTCGTAAAAACAGCGACGATTATGATATTGTTAATTTAAGTTTCCCAGTTCTAGTTTAAACTATTTCCGATGAAGTTGACATTTCTTAAAAGAACTTTCGTCCGAAATGTGATCGCGGTTAAAAATCTAAACGTTAATTCAATTGACCGATAGCTCCGCTCCATGAGATATCGTTAAAATTGAATGAACATTAACGAATTCGATTACAAAGAGTTAAAAAATTAACCGGGAAAACTTGTATTTCTTATACGAGTAATGCACCTGTGAGAAGAAAAAAATTTAATTTACAAGTTTATGTCGGGATTGTGATCAGCAAATTATTCACGATCAAATATTCTTTAGTCTATTAGGTAAATGGGTACCTGGTAAGAATTCATTCCTTGAAAGGATATAGCGGAATTATGACAGTTATTCTATTTATTTCATGGTGTGCCACGAATGTTAGATCTGACCGACATGGCGTGGTACAAATGACTATTATCATTTGTATTATTATAGTTATTATTATTATTATTATTATTATTATTATTATTATTATTATTATTATTATTATTATTATTATTATTATTATTATTATTATTATTATTATTATTATTATTATTATTATTATTATTATTATTATTATTATTATTATTATTATTATTATTATTATTATTATTATTATTATTATTATTATTATTATTATTATTATTATTATTATTATTATTATTATTATTATTATTATTATTAAGAACGGTGGTACCGGTATTGTCATGATTGTAATTAATTAAGGAAGGAATTTTTGTGTCATTGGATAGAATAAGAGTTACTCTTTGTCATGATATAAATAATAATGACGAATAATTTTATTTTCTTTATTTGAGGCTTCCAAGGTTGGGTTTACTTTTATTTGGGATGCACTGTATACAGAATTATTTTCCTTCCAGGGCACAAACAGTTTTCTGCTCGTGGCTATTTCTATTTTATGATTCCATTTATATGTATGTCTATGTAGGGCTCGTTCAGGGAGGAATAGATTCAGCAGACATTGACAGTCAAATGATAAGAAGCAGACATAGTGAGCATGGTGAGTAGACAACTTGTCTATTGCATTTCAACAACCTGGTTTCCAAGCAAACACTACCGATTGTCATCTACTTTTATTATCTGCAATAATAGAATGTGTATTTGAAATTATGAAAATCAGTATGGGATTTAAAAAAAAAGGGAAAAAAGGAAAAAGAAAAAGAAATAAAGAGTAACATATAAATAAATTTTATAGGAAATAAATGTTTAATCCAGTGACGTTAGTTTAACCCTAACTTGACGGCTGCGGGGGGGGGGGGGGGGGGGGCCTTTAAGGCCCCCCCCCCCCCTCGACATTTTTCGCGATAAATCCGCAGTACGAAATTTTTTGATCGCCGCGCTCACTGACTTTTTACTTTGAAGTCTTGCGCATCGTTTAAAACCATTCCGCGTAAATCGAATGTACCGTTACGACGTTCCACGATTTCCAAAAATTTCCGTCAGACCGAAAATGGCTCAAAAACGTGATTTCATGTACAAAGTCAATGCAAAATGTGTTTTCAGCTAGAATTCATGAGTGCTTATTTTTAATATTATTGACAAGAGTCATTTAATTTATGCTATTTATGGCCGAAATAATGTCACGGACGAATTGTGTCGAAAAAACAATAAAAATAAAAAGGTCAAAAAACAAAGAAATACATAAGAAATTTAAAAAACAATAAAATACAAAAGAAATCGATTTTGGTACCGGAATTTTTTTCTTTTAAAATTCTTAGGAATGCTATAAAGAATATTTTCACAAAAAATTAGCTTTCTAGGAGCTTTATTTAGTGAATTAGAGCAAAAAGTATGATTTCATGAATAAATTAGCATAATTAATTCATATAAAATAAAATTTATGAATTTAGTGTAATTTACCTATGCAACCGCGTAGATTATGTGATTCTCTACCTTCATGCGAATTTTCGTCCCGATCGCGCGACCGCGGCCGAGATCTTAGGGGGGCCTAAAAGGCCCCCCAACCCCCCCCCCAGGACTTTAAGCTCACAAAATAGCCCAGGTAAGTTAGGGTTAATCCTTCATTATTTCACGGAATAGTGTCATCCTCAGAATGGGAAACGTGAATACGTCTTCAAACTTGACTAACTCTTTTTCTTTTCAACTATTTTCCAAAGAAACCAGAGAAAGCAGAATATTGAGTGACATTTACTTGAGTGATCTGGCACAGAAGATAGGATCTGAGTGGCAGCTTCTAGGTATCAAACTGGGTTTGATCCCAGCTGATATTGATCACATTAATGAAGACAAACTGACAGCTGTTGATCGTATCCTAGCCATGCTGTACCTATGGAGGCAACGCTCTTCATCCGGTGTGAATAGGAGAAAGATGATTGAAGACCTCTGTAAGGCGCTGAGAAGGAGCGATAGGACGGATCTTGAAGACAACATCAGAGAAGATGCAGGGATCAAATAGCTTTCATGTGTACTTTGTAACACTGAACTATTACAAAGTACTTCTGACTGAACTACTTCTGGCCTTAAAAGCATTATTTATATTGAAGAGCTTTGTAAGGCGTTGATCAGGTGCAGTAGGACTGATCTTGAAGAAATTATCAGGGAAGATACAAAGTTCAGGTAACTTTCAAATGCAACTCCTGCTGGACTCAGTGAGATCACGATACACATATTTTTTGTGTGTGTGTGTCATAATATAATATTACGAAAAAGACATTGATGTATTTGTTAAATATTATTTGAAGTCAAGAAATCTAGGATGTTGAATCGAACTTTTAATGATAATGAACCATTTTAAATTATATCTAAAGAAATAATAATAATAATATGGTTTTATTTACCCAGGGTAGCCACTTCAGTTCTGACAATTGTTCTCCCAGCGGGCCCTGCATGACGTTATTATTACCACCAAGAAAAACAGCTTTGATTTGTTTTCTTTGTTGTAAAGTTACACTATATCAATGCGAATCAGAAACTTTAAAATTTTTCCTGCCACTTTTGAAGTTTCCAACCATTCATCATGTTCATTTACTGAAGAAACTGAATCCCTACTACCCTTTTCCTTAGTTGCATTGATTGTTTTGTGGTTTGCATGAAAAGGAAGTGTAATGTAGCGCCTTGTTTGTGTATTTTGAAATGCATATAGCAGTACTTCAATAAATAACGTATGTCAGAATGCAGTATTCAGAATGTGACATGGATTTGCAATGGTAGCGTGATAAGAATGTAAGATTTATTCATGATTAACTGTATATTTTTTAATAGCAACTAAAGTTTTGGTAAGAATGTAGCACTAAAGTTCCTGAAACAAAAACAAAATTTCGTGTGTCATGAAAGAACAAATTGTTTTTGCTACTCGTGCACGTTTGAGTATCATTAGTATCAATCTGGTTTAACTCATGTTTCGAGTGACGTAATATTTACAAAAGTAACTTGTATGTTTGTGCTTTACTTTACCTTTCCTTATCGTTAAGTTTTTGTATTAACTGTAAATAAGTGTATGTAACGATGGAAATACTGTGTGAAACATCGTTTATATCAGTTCATGATAAATATTTTCTTTATTCATTAAACCTGTCATATATCAGGTAAATTAATGTAGCGATAAACCAGTCATCACTGTTCAAAATAGCGATAATACGTACTCAATCATGTTAGTTGTATTTGTTGATGTATATGGTATGAAGTGGTATAAACATGATAAAGCGTTTGTGGAGCCCATATGCCCTTTCTTTTCGATCCTTGTTTCCTTCATTCATTTTATCTGTACGATGTCTTCTTATGTTCTTTTTCTTTACCTTCGTTATCGTTTTCTCGTATATATCTTCTTTACCCCTTTTTTTGCGTTGTCAGTGGTTGAGGGGCGTGGCTGTTTCAGCCCTAGATCAGCCAAAGTTAGAAATAATGCTTTCTAATCTTCAAATATTGTTATTATATTGTTAAAGATAAACAGCGTGTATTTTTAAAACCTAATATTAGTGTTTATACTGTAAATGTGTTGCATACAGCCGTAATCTGGTGGTTTCCAGGGTTTCTCTTATTCTACTTCTTAATCTTTTATTGTCAACTTTAATACAATTGTTAAAATGATGTACCAACTTGGATGTTATTTACATGTACGTCTATTCGTGAAGAATTAGATAAATTTTTACAATATGATTTCAGAAAATAGATACATACTCGTTATATAATGTTTAATATGCATATACTTTAATTTTGATTTATAACCTTATCATATAAGGCTTTGTCATCATTGGATCATTTAAATGTTGAGGGAGGTATACATCAACGTGATTATTTCCAATCTATTGTAATTGGAAATCTATTGAGATTGATATTCCTGAATTATCAATTCTCAATAAAATAATGAACCATCAAATATGTTATATAGGTCTATTTGCGAAGGAGGACTTATGAAAATAATGTTTTGAAAGATGTGATTTTCAAAAAATTAAAATATATAGAGACACGTAATATATTTCATATCTATACCTTTAATATGGATTTATATTATAACATGATTCATTGTCACTTGATTATTGACATGTTGAGGGGCGTGGCCTGCTCTGGCCCCTAGATCTACATAATATACGTGATCTTTACCAAACAAAGTGCATCTCTGTAACTATAAATTAGTGTTCATACTTTATGTCCTGCATGCACCAGTAATCTAGTTATTTTCTGGGCTTTTGTTACTTTAGAACTTTTTTTTTACTCATCTTTAAATGCATTATCCAATGTTAACCTATGAAGATTATAGTCACTTATAAGTTACTTTTGAATTATCAGTACTCAATAAAATTATGTACCGACAAGAATGTTTAATATGCAGGTTTATTTGCCAAGAACTTAAAATGATTTTTTTTTTTCTCAGACAATCAGATACAAATTCATAATGTATTGTATAGCATGGTATGAAATGCGTATAATATAAGTTTTTCCGGTCAATTTTAAATTCTTTGCAATCGAATTCGTTATTGTCCAATCAATTTAAACGATACCTCATGGAGCAGAGCTATTGGTCAATTGAATTAACGTGTAGAATTTTAATCGCGATCACATTTCGGACGAAAATGCTTGTAAAAAATGTCAAATTGATCGGAGATAGTTTAAACTTGACCGGGGAAATTTATAATAATATTGTATAGCATTTATAAAGCGCCGACTATCTATATGATAACCTGTTCAATGGCGCAGCTTATATAGTATACTGTACTATCAACAAGGATTTATAACTAATTGATAACATGCCTCATTATCATTTGATCATTGTCATGAACATCAATGAACAGAATTACGTCAATGTTCTCTTTCGATATGTTTGTTAGTCCAAGCAAAACAATTTTGTTCCTGTTTTTGTGTAAAATGGATCATTAAGCCTTTGCCGCTCTTCAGATAATTATATAAATAAATGCTTCTAAATATCATGCAACGCAGCAGATTGAAGCTTTCATACTTATTTTCTGAATTTGTACACTAGTTGAAAATCGTAAGTTCACAATATGTTTACGTATTATCTACAGTAAAACAATTATCGTAAGAGGATGTAAAGCCATACCACTAATTAAATTTCGAAATGCTGTCAATCAGGAATAGGGTACATGCAGGTAATATGGACCCCCTAAGCTCATTTGCCTAATTTGCATAAAATTACGAAATGACACACAGTCTAATCTTTGTTTATATGAATCAATAACTACTGCTCTAACTTTTACTGCGAAGAAAAACAATTATCACAAACCCCCCTCTCTGCAATATTCAAATGTTGACGTCATTACCAAAGTGTCCATATTACTTGCATGTGCAGGTGATATGGGCACATGTATTTAATGTATGTTTTAAAAACTACAATGACTCTACCATGTCTGGAATTTGCTTAAAATGTTGAAAATCATTAAGTTTAAGATATAATTTGAAATTATAAGACCTTTCAGTAAATCCTTTGACTATATATTTCATTGTTATGTATTTTGTATATTATTTCTTGTTTTAATATCATTTAAATATTATTTTCATTATACAAGTCAATATCGGCCTAAAATAAGTTATTTGCATTAATTATATACTGTGAATATACCTAAAAAAATCGTAGCAAAGAGATTGATGCCCCATCCCAATACTAAGTACCAGAATCATTTCCGCCATTTTGGATGTCCTATATTACCTGCACTAATGTTGCTGTGTCAGGCAAGCATTCAATGCCACATTGCACCCCTTCACTAAAGCAAATTGACCTGTACACGCTAGTATGATCAAAATGAAACTTTAAGCTTACTATTATATACAAAACAATTGAGGTTACCCCCTCAAACACTCTTTCACCATCACATTCTGTGAAATATCAAATTTTACATCTGGGTAAAAAATTGCCGTAAGTTTTACCTACCTTGTTTGTTTTTAGCAATTTTCTCAGAGAAATTTTGGCATCAGATGCTCTCACGATGATAGATTTTCGTATACAGTTCATATGAACAACGTTATGGTGCTCACACCGGTCACCGGTCGACGGTCACGACATGATTTGCTTCAGGTGGCCCATATTACCTGCTGGCCCATATTACCTGCATGTACCCTAATACGGGCTTTTCCCAAATAGGATTTCAACATCCAATTCGGAGTGAACGCCAAAACTACAAGAAGCAAGTTCAATCCGACATGTTTTCATTGATTCTTTTATGTTCTCTTCATGGAAGGATATTTACTCACAATAACCAAGCTACATATTTTATGCAGAGCAACATTGTCGACCAAAAAGTTCGGGAAACATGTGGACCTTAATAGATCCGTCTCCATCTGGCACTTGACTCCAATGACGTGTATACACACAACAAAGTATCCCAAAGTATAATGGTAGGCCTACTTCCGAGTAATTTTCATATAAACCATGGTAACATGAAATTTGCTTGGTTATATCAAAGTTTTGGAGCAACTCTGCGGAACTTATAACTTTTAGTTATGTGTGTGTGTGCGCTCGTGTGTGTGTGTGTGTTGCGCTTGTGTGGGTATGTGTGTGTGTGTGTGTGGATGCCTGTTGAAATTTTCATAAAAATTATAGGTATGTTCGCAATGTAACACAACTTTAGAAAATAATATTACAATTATGCTAACTTCAATTTGTGCATCTGCGGGCAACCTTGCATAACCTTATATTATGAGGAGCTTTAATAATCAAGACGCCAAGCGACATAGGGTCTTAAAACGGCGTGGAGCCAAAAAGTCAATGTGCCACTCTGATTCACAATGCTGCATGCATACCAAAGACAAAGAGACTTTAACCGAATTGTTAGTGTTAGGCAAAAACCTTGGCGTGCTTGTGCATTTTCCGTTGTATTGTGTCTGCCGAACTTTACAGGGCAGTATGTTTCATGATATAACTTAATTGTAAATAGGTTGATTAGACCTTTACAGTAAACCGTGTCCCAGTAAAATCAAAAGCGGAACAGTCGGTCATTTATTACGGGTGAAATCATGAAAAACAAGGTGCATCATTTTAAAGTTCATTTTATCTCCTTTACTTTGACGCACTTTGACGTCACGAATACAATGCTAATTAGCTCAAAAAAAAAAAAACAAACAAACAAACATGGATGTACAATGAGAGTTTTGAATTTGAATGTAAAAGTTAAATTGCTCAGGTCAGAGCACGGAGAATGACATTGAACATGCCGAGAGCTTGCAGCAAGCTATTTGTGATAATGGAGAGATTTGATGAAACTTAATAAAAGAACTTACAAGAAATGCTTCTAAAGTTAACCCTTTTGTTAACCAATGATTTGGCGTCATTTTCAATGATGTTTACAATTAAATATCAAACAATTCTTGCTCATAAACCCTTCGTATTGTCTTTGGTGTCAAAGTTCAAATATCAAAATATTTTGAAATGATGCCATTCATTTCATTTCTTTTTTTGCTTACACCTAGAAAAAAAATGGTTCTGTTTTTTTGTGGATCGCGATGTATAAGTCAATTCAAACACACAGAACGATGCCTCTAAAGTTAATCTTTTTTAAACCAATGCTGTGAAAGAGAGGGATTTACGATTATTGAGAATTTACAAAAAATAATTGTTAATTTTACAAGAAATAATTTTACATTTCTAAACCAATGCTGTGGCGTCTTGAGTATTTTTGATGTTCATGATGTTGACAATTAAATTTCAAACAGTTCTTGCTCATAAACCCTTCGTATTGTATTCGGGTCACAGTTCAAATATTAAAATATTTTGAAATGATGCCATTGACTTCATGATTTCTTTGCTTTCATCTTAACCATGTTAAAAAGAAATGGTTCTGTTTTTTTCTGGATCGCGATGTATAAGTCACTTCTAAAACACAGAACGATCAATAACCAAAGTTTGACAAAACCTGGTTTAGAGTACGTTACAACATTGCGGTTATTGCTTTGTTAGGCAACCATATTACAGAAGATAATGCCACATTTTGTCACCCAACTGTAACCAAGTTGGCCAAATTCTGTTTATTGATGGCTCAGCTGACACCAATTGAAAAGCGCCATCTATGATTAAACCATTCATGAATCGAACCAACCTCGTGGTTTACACTGCCCATTATAAAAATTAAAGGGAAATTCTTGTTGTTGACATGAAATTCAAATGTTTGAAAAAGAAAAACTCTTGCAATAATTTAGAAAGGTTAAAATATTGTTGTATGTTGTAAGGTTTGGGATTACCAAAATTATAACACACACACACAATTGTGCTTAGAGTCGCATATTCCGCACGCACACACACTCACACACACACACACACACACACAACTGGATGTAGCCTTCAGGTGTTCTGACCTTCTGTCGAAAGGAAGCAAGTGATAAAAATAACATTTACATCATAATGTGTCTGTCATTCAAGCTGAAAATATCATAATTTCTTTTTAGGTGCAATCTATGACATTTTGATCAGGATTATGAATAAACCCATGTTCTTGCCATGTAGACAAGTGGAATGGTACGTCAGCGCCTCAGTATAATTACAATACTTTTTTTTTTCATGAAGCTCTATGATACCACGCAAGTTTACAGTAGAGAGATTTGCAAACATGGGGGAAATTCTTTTGAACCTGGGATAATAAAAGGGGAATTTACTCGCAAAAGAATCGAAAAGTATTTCTGGAACAAAAGAACAAAATTGCAGTTGTTATGACTATCACAATCCATCGAATCCAGTGAAACAGATCGGTAATAGCCTGAGCCTGGCAGAACCCTGGGGGCGTTTCACGAAACCGTCATAAGTCTAACTTCTTGACTAAATCGGAGATAGTGAACAACTTGTCCACAAGCGGGTTCCACGAAGCGCCCTCTCTGACAAGATCGTGGACAACAAGCTGACTAAATACTTATGACAGCTCCGGACCTGTCATATCTTTTGGAGAGTGCTGATACGTCAATCAAACGCAATTTATGGCAAGCGATCGGTTTGGGCGAATTGCATTTGCCGCGACAATCTCGATTTTCTCATTTTTGTTCATACAAAATGTGACAACCTCAGGATTTTGGTCTAATATCTAGAAAATAAATGGTTGTTAACAATTAAGTGATTTTTATATCCAATAAAGAAATAATATCTCGTAATATATCCAATCAAGAAATAATATTGAATAAATTGCAAAAGCATTATTCAGCTTACCATAAAGCTAAATAAAGAGACCCGCAGAGACTACGTTGGTAGTTAAAATCGATCTATTAGTCCCAAAATTAATAATTTTGAATACTTTTCTTTTTAAATTACAATGCACTATTAATTTCTTTTTGTGAGTAAACAGAAAATTTAGGGAAAAACCTCAATCTAGCTTCATTTTCAGCTAGCGTACTTTTTTATAGTCTGATTTACGAAACTATGAAATTAGCGCATCCGGGGGTACCCATCTCATGTTCTGACGTGGTCTTATTAATTTCATGATTGACACCTTGTAAATATATGCAGTAAGAAACATTGTGCGTTTTAATTCATATTATATAAATTATACATAATTTTATGAGCTTTCATACTGTTATTGACCGATTTTATCACTTCAATTTCGATAATATTGAAAATTTTGCTAAACCACAATGTCTAAATATCAACGAAACCGTGATTAAGGCTATTGCTCGATGACATCATCTCCGATAATATCGATATTACAAATTGTCTAGCTTGGAAGAGCTTTGTGTAACCGACTTAGTAAGATTGGAGCTAACTACGTGGTTGGTGGATAAAGATATGACTAACTTGTCCATGGTTTCGTGAAACGCCCCCTTGTATAATAATGATTTCATTCATCTGCTAATGGCAGAAATTAATGAAATTGCAGTATATATTCCATCTGAATGGTTTGATGTGTGTGTGCGTGTGTGCTTGTGTATGACATTAGATGATAAATTATAAATGTCAGAATATTTGGAGTGAATACAAACAAATAACACCATTAAGTTTCAGACCGTGATTCGGAAGCATAACTTCTTCCAATCTTGGTATGATGTTGCCCATGATTGGAAAAAAAAACATGGCTGAGAAAGAATTGGATAAGAAATGCCATGTAAAATTCAGTTAACTGCCTAAATTAACGGAGAAAGGTGTGGATTGGAAAAAAAGGATGGTGGGGTTAGAATTAAAAGCCGACGACAAGTAAAAACAAATGTTAACATACAGTCTAACGCATTTAACACATAAACAGTTAAGCGTCGATGACGAAGCATAAATGTACAGAGTGTAAAATATATATTAACTGATGTGTGTCGATATATTTGCATTCAGTTACTTACTGCGAGACTACAAAAATATCAACTCAGGCGGTAGGCCCTGCTCATCGCTGCTGTATTTCATTCACGGGCGTAAATCCCGGGGGGGATGGGGGGATACATCCCCCCCCAGATTTTGGGGAGGGGGGGGATGCCCTGTACAAACATCCCCCCCCCCCAGTTTTCAGAAAGAAATGAAAAAATAGAAATTACACAGAGATAATTGTGTATTGTGTTATAAATAGCGCTCTCAATACTCTAAATGCCTCTTTTTTTACGCCCCAACCCCAATTTTTTTTCTGCTCGGTTCGCTGAGCGACCTCGCACTGAAGTAACAAACAGCTAACCTAAGGTTAAATAGTTTGGATCCAATGTTATGTTGAATGATACACGTCTGCCAAAACCCAATACACCCGCCTCTCCTCGTCTGTGGACAAGACATTAGGAAGGTGTTGTTTGACAATTGCAAACAGGGTAAAGTTAACGTAGGATTACTGAGTATTTATTGTGGCTGTGTCATAGCTAGCAGGGTTTAATTGGGCCTGCAGCCAGCCACACACTTTTCCGTAGCAGCAGATAGTGCTGATCGTTTTCTATCGCTGTTTTTTTAAAACAAGTATGTAAATGTATCTTTTAAATGGATACTAAATTATTTTCTCTTCGCACGTCGCTCTCGCTGTATACCTAAATAGGATTTATAATCTCAATTTTAAGCTTAAACATTTGAGCTCTGCGCTTCGCACTCGCATTATTTTTTCTAATTACCAAATATGAACAGGAAATCAAGGGCTACCTTATGATTCTTAAAAGCCATACATTCAAAGACAAATTTTCTTCTAATCCTGCCCTCTTCGAATACATTTCTCTTTGGTTATATAGCCTCTGAATGTGTCCCCTTCTTATAGAAAAATGCCTTTTTTCATCGAGACCCCACTTTCAAATCTGACGCCGCCTCTACTGGGTGTTTTTGTTCTGTTAGTTGGGGTTTTTTTCGCGCTCGCAGAACTATAAAAGGACCTTTCAAGCTTAAAATATATTCAATTTCAGCTTAAAAGTTTCGGCTCGCGCTTCGCGCTCTCTGATAGTAAAGGGAACTAACAAATGCACAAATATCTCAAACTTTACTCAAAATTTTTCGTTTGCGCTCCGCGCCGCATATACCTTATTTCAATTACTAAATAACTGGAATCAACGGCAGCCATTTATGATTTTTTAAAGTATACCATTCAAGAACAACTTTTCTTCGTTATACTCCTCGCTCTCTGATAAATTTCTCTTTAGATCATGCCTCTGATCTAAAGTGTCCCCCTTTCAGAAAATGTTGCACTTTTTATCGAGACCCCACTTTCAAATCCATTCTGCCTTTAACTCATATTTTGTTTTCGTTTTATTTTGTTTCCGCTCGCAAATACTATATAGGACTTTAATGCAATAAACATAATTCGAATTTCAGCTTTTAAATGTTCGGCTCGCGCTTCGCGACCCTGATACTTAAAAAAGGAACTATTAATGCACAAATAAACCGCAAATTTTTAGCTAAAAATTTTCGGCTCGCGCTTCCGCTCGCATTAGTTTTTTTCCATTATCAAAATGAACAGAATCAATGCACACTGAACTAAAGCATACATTCAAAGACAAATTCTATTGCACACTCCCTTCCTCTCAAATCCGCCACTGCTACTGCTATTATGGTATTAATAACGTTCATGTTTTTTAGAGCTTGTGAATGCCAAACAAGATCGGGACAAGTTGGCAAATTATTTCGCTCATCCCCCCCACTCCTCGACACGGATTTACGCCGTTGATTTCATTGACCGGTTTGATCATTGTTAAGATTTGAAATGAAGAGGGTGTGAGCGCAGTATCGACGAAACAATCTTTATCTGTTGTAGGATGTCGATTGTCATAAAACTTAGAATACAAGGATTTGGAAACAGTTATTTGAATTTTAAGAATAACCAAAAAAAACCACGCATATTCAAGCTGTGTGTTGCTTAACAAATATGGATGTCATGATTAATCAGCTCCATGATGCAGCAAAGCGAGGTGATCTTGAAACCTGCAAAAGTCTGTTAAAACGTGGCTGCAACACGAATCAGGCAGACGAAGATGGGAAAACTCCATTACACTTTGCTGCTCAAAATGGTCATCTTGATGTCACCAAATACTTGATCAGTCATGGAGCTCAGATTGATAAGGAGAAGAACGATGGTTGGACTCCATTGCACATTGCTGCTCGAAATGGTCATCTTGATGTCACCAAATATCTGATCAGTCATGGAGCTCAGGTGGATAATGAGAAGAACGATGGTTGGACTCCATTACACTTTGCTGCTGAAAATGGTCATCTTGACGTAACTAAATATCTAATCAGTAAAGGAGCTGAGGTGAATAAAGAGCTAGAGGAGGATGGTGGTTGGGGGCCCGGTGGTTGGATTCCGTTACATATTGCTGCTCAGAATGGTCATCTTGATGTCACCAAATATCTCATCAATCAAGGAGCTCAGCTTAATAAATCAAGTATTGACGGTCGGACTGCATTACACACGGCTACAATGAAAGGTCATCTTGACGTAACTAAATATCTAATCAGTCAAGGAGCTGAGGTGAATAAAGAGCTAGAGGAGGATGGCGGTTGGGGGTCCGGTGGTTGGATTCCGTTACATCTTGCTGCTCAGAATGGTCATCTTGATGTCACCAAATATCTCATCAATCAAGGAGTTGAGGTGAATAAAGGAAATAATATTGGTCGTACTGCATTACACATGGCTGCACAGTATGGTCATCTTGACGTCACTAAATATCTTATCAGTCAAAGAGCTCGGGTGAATAAATCAAGTAAAAACGGTCGGACTGCGTTATACTATGCTACAAGGAATGGTCATTTTGACGTCACTAAATATCTAATCAGTCAAGGAGCTGAGGTGGATAAGGATAGCAATGAGGGTCGGACTCCATTACGTAGTGCTACATTCAATGGTCATCTTGACGTCATTAAATACCTGATCAGTGAAGGAGCATATGTGAATAAAGAGGAGGATGGTGGTTGGATTCCATTACACTTAGCTGCTCTGAATGGTCATCTTGAAGTCACCAAATATCTCATCAGTGCGGGAGCGACAGTAAATAAGACCATAGATAACGGTCAGACTGCAATACATCTAGCTGCTCAGAATGGCCATTATGACGTCACCAAATATCTGATTAATGAAGGTGCTGAGGTGAGTATTGTGGAAAATATAAGGGTACACTTTTTTTTTTTTGCAGTATAGAATATTATTTTGGCAAGTATTGTAACTAAAATGTGCATGTATCAACTTATTCTTATTAAATCCCTTTTATGGGATGCTAACCATTCAATTCATATGAAAGCATTTATATTTATGTTTCTTATATAAATATGAATACTGTTTGTCTGATTATCAATTAAAATTTGCCGCCTTTAGATTTGAAGTCCCATGTTAATGTCATTATATGAATTAATTCAAACATAATTTAACGTTTACTGTATATATACGTACTTTCTCAGATCAAGCATGATACGACTGATCCAGTATATTTACATCTTGCTATACAACACGGTGATACGTCAATCGTTGAGAAGTTAGTCTCTCAAGGAGCTGATCTCAACATTGCGTCAACTGATGGTCAAATGTGTCTTCATACAGCCATTAAACTCTGCAGCAGGAATGATATGGAAGTGGAAGAAACGGATACACTTAATGTGAGTATAACTGATAATGATTCATGACTTTAAGTCATTTTTCAGTGCCACAGTATTTATTTTATATGAAACTTAGACCAGTCTATTAATTCATCAGATAATTTGGCTTTATTTTGTTGTTGTAGATCTCAGAAAAGTTTTACGAAGGCCAAATATCTCCTGGGAAGGCGTTGGTGTTTTACCTTCTGGATAATGGTGCAAGGTGGAATGTAAAGGACAAGACTGGCAACCTACCCATACATTATGCCAAGGATGAAGATGCCAAAGAAATGATTCTGTCAAGGTAAAATATTATATTTAATTAGACTGCGGTGTTAGATTATTGGGTTGAAGATCAAGAGATGTTCTACATTCACTAAGTCTATAAAGTGCCCATCCAGTAAGGTGTTATTCCACACGATGTTGATACTGCATTACATAAATAAATGAATTTTATTTATTTATTTATTTTTATTTCTTTTATTTCTTTTTTAAATTTTTTTTTTGCACAATGTAATTGATAGTTTTCAAGATTAACTGCAAGTTCTATATCTTGGCTGCACATTGATGGCGTGAAAAAAATATATATCTACACTGAATATGATGCCAAATAATACTTCGACCTATTGGTCATGGCTATCATGGTATTGGTTTAGGATACCAGGCATGCCAAAACACTTCCAGCATTGGGAGGGGCAGACAGTCCGGCCACCGCACAATTTTTTTTTAATAAGTGCTTTACGGATGTCGGAATTTTTGAGTAAAATTAGATTTTGAGATCAGAGTTTCATTTTGATAGTACAACCGTTACGTATCATTTTTTTGAATTTCCAGAATGCGATTTTCAGATGAGTGTCGGGGTTATGAAGGTAAGAAATTGTTAATGTATGCTAATTATACATATATTTACACGTTTGGCATAATACATTTATTCCACTCTTTTTTAGTATATTGATTAAAATAAATACCCAAATTCATGTTTTTACACGTCCTATGACATTTAGATAACAGACGTGATATAATATAGTTAAAGTTTAGGTATGGTGATTACCCATAATGTTACAGGCATGACCTATAGTATCCCTTTGGAAACCGAATAGCAGCTTATCTGAAACATTGCATACTTTAAGGAAATCTCAAAGCCTTCTTCTCGAGTCCTTTCTCCTATTTTTCTGTTTGATTTGTAATTATACTTGATTACACTTTAAAGATCATAGTATTCATTGCATATATACCTAGGAATCTGAATTAGACTCTACCCATTAGGTATTGAACGCAGGCGATCCCATTAGGCGAAAGAATCAGCTTGGGAGCAGGGGAATTAGTGGAGAAGAGGGCATTGCAGAAAACGACTCATGGTCTCCTCCTCTCTGAATTCGCATACTAGCCTCCCTTCAGTGTCGATACCCCATTTTGGCCATTAATACCTTGCAAAGGCCGACTCCAGCCCGCAGGCGGTTCAAACAGAGCCAGAACGGCCAGGGTTTACGGAATCCTGGTGGGAGGGATTCCTTAGTTGGAGGGGTTATAGTAATCGTTTCCCTTTCTCTCTGTGAAATGGAAAAATCAGAGCTTGCTTCGTGATTTGTAAGATAGGTTAGTTTATGAAGCAGAAATTGAATGGTATTATAGTGATATCGAGGTAGATAGGATCTGTGTAGATGATTTACTCGGGCATGATTGGTTCCCGGGTGGGGGGGGGGGGTCAATCAAACAAAAAAGTGCTAACCATGCGTGTCCCCGCACCCTGAAAATGGACCCTAAACGTCTCATTGCATGGAGTCAAATTTGCACCCCTTTTCGACGTCAGACTGGAAACACATACCCTAAATGGCGTAAACACCGTGAAATTTTGACCGCTGAACAACAATTTCCGCTGAAAACACCCCAATTTTTATAAAAATGGCGATTGAAATAAAAAAAACACCCCTATTTTAAAGAAAGCGTCGACGCCGCCGAAAGGCTGAAAAACAGACCCTTTTCGGGGACACGCATGCGTAGCACATCATGTGGTGAGTGACCCCCCCCCCCCGGGTGGTTGTCTGTACCAGAAATTTCCTCCTTTCAGCATCTTTTTAGTAGTCTGGTTTGAGGACTACCCATTGTACTGCTCAATTTTACTGACGGTGTTACGGTAAATAAAACAAAATAAATAAATGAATAAATAAATTTTATGTATCATAAGCTGAGATGTAAGTCTCTTTATTGAATGCTGCTACTGAAAATGAAATAATATTCCTTCCAGCCTGGTATGATGATTTGGTGTTTCAGGGGCCGGAAAGCGTTTTTGAAAGTGGAGGGGCTGAGCCGAAAGTGGGGGGGGGGGAAGGCTGAACAGGCTAAAATCACAAATGTATGGTCATTTTTGCATTTTGTACACGTTGGCTGAAACAAAGTGGGGGGGGGCGGGCTGCAGCCCAGCTCCACGGCCCCTGTGTGTATATTTCGAAATTCCATCAATTGGGTGTGCGCGGTAAAGGCCCTTCCGCTGTGTTCTTCCTTTTTTACAAGCTGGTTAAAGAGCGACGAATCAGTTGAGTTGACAGCTTCGATTTCCTTATGTCACAAGATATGGCTCATGATTGTAGAAAAAGTCTGCAGATCTGTCTCGGCAAAACATCAAGCTTGTTTTATTTACTTTCCTTTTTAACAGTAGATAAGACAGCCCCACCATCCACCGTCGATGTTCAAGTTGAAGGAACTACCAACCAAATAAATCTGGAGAGCCATGGCGTGTCAATGCTTATGCCACCAGAAGTTGTTCCTCGGAGAGATTCAGGCAAGATCTCGCTATCCCTCGTTAGAGACCTTTCTGGTATTGACATCCAAGACGATGAATCGATGGCCTGCTATGGGATCAGATGTGACCCTCCAAACCTGACATTCCAACAACCGATGAAGATCGAAATACCACATTCTACCATCGTCAAAAATCCTGATAAAATCACGCCGGATATTGTTTGTCGCGTATGGGATCCAAAGAAAGGTTTGCAAAAAGATTAATATGAATATTTTGTGTGCTTATAACTAAAATGATATTGTGCAGTGAGTCGAACTTGACCATAATGGCCAAATAACAGTTTTTTTTAACCGATGTATAAGGATTTTTTTTTTTTTTTTTGCCTTTTCAAATTTCGTACATCAAGCATACCGCTTTCTAGTCCCGTACACCTTCAATTCAGTCATTGTACCATCGTCATAGATACTAATCAAAACTTTAAATAAATCTATAGAATGGCGTGACATTTTAAAAAACCAAAATGAACCAAAATGTGGGATCATTTCTTATGTGGCACTATGTTCATGTCCATATTTACAGGTCTACCAATAATATCTAGGAAGAGATCATCTGCATCACCAGAAACACCTCCACACTGCAAAGTCCACAGGAAACACCTGGACCTCTACATAGATTACTGTGCCGAATGGTGGGTTCTTATTCCCCTTGAGCAACAGGTGGTCCGACAGCAACTTATGTGCACCCCTTACATTCCAGACAGGATTGAACGAGGCAAGGAGATTGATATACATCTCTACATCAATGCAGTCCTTCCAGGGTTAGACATGGTTAGTAAGCAACAAGAACATCTTTTAGTACCGAAAACTATATATTGTAGTTGTTGTTATTGTTGTTGTTGTTGTTGTTGTTATTTTGTTGTTCAAGTTATTGTGGTATCCTGCAACTCATGATTAGAGGTCAAATAAATGCTAGTATTAACGAAAATCAAATAAAGATCAAAACTAAGTAGGCCTATATATGAAGAGTTTGATTCCAAAAGGCGCTAAATCCACTTTTAGTGTTTTAGAGTAAATCAAGGTTTTTTAATTTACCATTTTATCTTATTCATGTAAGTTTATTTTTGATATAGTATGATAAAGCTATCGTATTCGAATAATTAAATCACGTTATTTTTTAAAATCTAGCTATCAATTTCAATTTTTAAGAAAATTTTTTATGAATTTCAATTCCAGTGGATTTAGCGCCTTTTGGATAAAACCTCCGTCAGATGCCAATTTTTGTAATTTAAAGCCTATAAATAAATGAAAATTCAAAACGAAACAACATGAAATATTGGCTACAAAGTATAGATACAATTTTCTGATGTTTATTTGAAAATATTTTTTTTTTTTTTTTTTTTTTTTTAATTCTTATCTTTTTTCAAGACCGGGGAATTTTGTGTTTATTCCAAAGGACTAAATCCAAAATATTCATAAATTATGAAAACTATTCTAAATGATTGAGGCTGGTAGCCACCACATGTGCAAAAGATCTAATTGTTTTATTTTGTTAAGGTAAAATTGGTAATAAATAAACAAATCCTAAATGACCATAGTGGATTTAGCGCCTTTTGGAATAAAAACCGTTTTGGATTTAGCTCCTTTTGGAATAACACTCATATTTGTGACCAATTTTTTTCAAACTTCCAAAAAATATTTTTTTATTCAATATACTGCATTTGATTCCCATGCCTAAGATGCACTTAATTAACCTATAAAATTCATTTTGGTCAAAAGTGGATTTAGCGCCTTTTGGAATCAAGCTCTTCATATTAGAAACAGCAGATTGAGAGAAGAAGTTCTTTTTCTGGTCTTAGTTGGAGGTGGCATTTTATGGCCTTGGATTTTATTTCCAAGATTATGTGTAATAATATGTTTATGATTATAATTGCATTCATTGAGATACCCACATTTCTGTCTTCGGAAGGCTTTAAAAAAAAAAAGAAAAAAAGAAAAAGAAAACACCATCAACTAATAGGCAGCGTCCGCATTTACAATGGTCTAATATACGTGAATTGTTATTAGGTAGCTTGAAATTTGTTTAGAGTACGTATGTCGACTTTAAAGCGGTTGCAGAAGGATATCAATTTTCTGCAAGGAGCCGGGCCTTTCGCTTCTTGGTTTTTGAGTTGTCACATTAGAAGACAAAAGTGGCGGGTACATTTTGGGTCACGAGTGGACACAAACGCACTCAGCCCTGAAACGGATCACGTTGACCATGATGAAAACAAACAATTAAGTGTAACATCAGAAAATGATTATATAGAAACCCCTTAAAAAGTTAAAATATAATTTATGAATAATAACAAGGGATTTAGAAATGTAATGTGAATAATAATAAAAAGTACTTATGCAAATTATTTATGATTTTTAGATAAAATATAAATATAATAAACGATGTCGCACTATGGTAAATTGGCAAGAGTTAGACTATTAGTAAATATGGTAAAAATATAAACTAAAAATGACATAGTTAAGAAAAGAAACGCTGAGCGCTAAAGAATAACATAAATTATATTTCATAAAAATAAGTGAAATGCATTTGGATCATAAGTAATACCAGGAATTCGGCAAGCAATCGCAAAGATGAATTTGACAAATAAGAGTAACTATCAAGAACACACAGTAATGTAATTAATATAATTTCAATTTATATACACCAGATAATAAAGTTTTGTGAATTTAAGAAAAGATAAATAGAATTTAGTAATAACCATCACCATCCCTCAGTTTTATTACTTGTAGTCTATGCATAGTTATTTCTTGTCTTTGAGTTTTCGAATTTGAATAGTACATACTAGGAAGAACTCTGAATGTCTTCAGTGAGTGAGTTCGCATACTTTCGCACGCCCTGTACGTAATAAGTACGTTTCTGACATCGGTCTTTTGGACGAGTAATAATCAACACATAGATACTTCTTTTTGGTCTCGTGTTTGTAGATATGTGACCGGTGTGAAATTTGCCGCGCTTAAAAAGGAGGGCAAACTAAGTTCATCTTAGCTTATACATCAGTATTGCAAATATCTTTTTCTCA
>CALNVZ010000641.1:35669559-35713927 GCA_940671915.1 Paracentrotus lividus | reverse complement strand
TCCAGTACATCCACAATCATTATTTTGTTTCTTGAATTATAGCATACCAAATGGTAACAAATCTCAATTCACCAGCTTTCCAGTACATCTGATACCCGGATATTGTTTATTTATTGATTATATTTTTGTCAATGTAAATTTATTTTTTTTTCTCTGATTTTTGTTGCACTTGATCATTCTGTATTAACCGTAAATTTTTATATCGCCATTTGATGTTATGTTTTAGTTTTATTGTTAATGTGATTACTTTGTATTTTTATTGTATTTGTGAACGGCCATGACGGCCCCATTGTAAAACAGCCAAAGCAGCTGAACTGGGTTTTTACCGTCAATAAATAAATGAATCAATCAATCAATCAATCAATCAAATGTTATCGGCTACTAAAATTTTTGAGTATAGGTTTAAGCCGAGGATAACTTTGAAGAAAAAGTTGGGAGAATACCATCAGCGGCTTTCACTAAGCATTTACTTCACCCAGGCAATGCGCGAAAATCTACGACATCTTTGTGCTTAATACTAGGGACCAACATGGCGACAATTTACGATAACATAAAAGCATGACGAGAGAAAACATGCCACGATCATCACTGACGCCTATCATTGCGTAACTCAATGGAATTCAGCGACGAGCGGAATTTATCCATATTCTTCCCATTAAAAAAAAAAACACACTTATTGACTGTAAAACATGCATGTTAAAATTGGAAATCCTCGTTCTGCGCCTCCCCTAGTTTTCCGATGTTCATGCTATCCCTCTTTAAATATCTATCAAATACGATGTGTTTAATTTCCTTTTTTTGTGATAGGAAATACAGTATGATGAGCAACAGATGTCTTACCGAAAAGGACATCGTTCCGTACCATTTTCTATTGCATCTAGAAGTGGTGACATCAAGGTGATGTGTGAACATGATGGACAAAGAGCTGAAGACAAGGTATAGTAGGAAATCAGCTTTTTATTTGATAATGCTCTTTTCATACAATGAGAAAGTCTTTTGAAATCAGTCGTTGATTTAAAATGTTCCTATCCTGGACGTATTACTTTTTCCTGACATTATATCCTCTGGAGTGGAAGGGTTTGGAAATTGGGGAAGGGTTTAATTTACACTCTTTTTGCCGAGATAATTAACATAAAAATCAGAAGACCAAATGCTTCTGCACTCAATTGGCATGATCGTATGGTTCAAACTGTACAGTAAAATATGACAAGTAAATCACTGAAAATTTCATCCTAACCGGATGAAAAACAAGCTCTCCGTTTTCGATGATTCACTTCTATGCATAACCTAATGTTTATTCGATGAGCAAGTCGATGATGGCATTGATTCACTTTTTTTTTCTTTTGTAAATGTAAGTAAACGGTTAGGGTACTTTCAGTATAATTCGTCTGTTCGTCTCTTGGTTGAAACCAAATACCCTCCATATCATTTGAATTTCACATTTTTACAGGTGCTTTCTCTGAAAGATATCCACAGTCATTTAAGGCACAGCTTGTTGGTACCAGTTACTCCGAGTGAGGATGAGTTCATTGTTACAATTGAACAAACTGGGAAGCTAGGGGCATCCCTGTCCATGGCATTTATCATCCGGTGCACAGGTTTGTCCAATTTTTGTTTGCATCAGGAATAACGGTTGTTTTGTTCTGACATTTTTTACTGAACCATAAGCCTAAGCTTTTTCACTGGGGGGGGGGGGGGGTTGCATTAATTTTTACGATATTCAACAAGAGAATTATGCAAATCGTTATATCCCTCTGGACTCAATTAGTTTAAGCTTGAAAGTGTGTTTGTTTGTTAATTATATTTGTTTAAAATTTGCGGAAACTATCAATAATTTATTCAGAAGTTAATTAGAAAAGATAATGAAATATTAAAAATAATTCATTTGTCAAGCTCTGTCTACTCTGAGCTAAAAGGTTATCCATTAACCTGTAAAATTACTAGCTACTCCTGCTTTTTATAGTTAATTTTTACATTACAGATGACTTACAAGGTCTTGTTCTAAATGAGTCACCGCTCACCCCGAGGTAAGAAATAGGGGAGACCGGGGATGGAAGTTACAAAATTCACATTTTGGGCCAGATAATTCTAATGAAAGAACTCACGCACTCCATCTTGGGTCTGTAGTTAACCTATTATGCTTGCTAAAACCTGAGGCATTTAAAACTTGAAAACATGTAAGCACTAATTAACTACAGCTTAATTATTATTTTTTTTGTAACAACCTACCCCGTATACGGGGTAAGTTGTTACAACATGTAAACATACGGGTTAAAGTTGACAATGTGTAAATCTCCTAGGCCTATACTATACTTTTGTTTCAACTTTCCAGTGTCTTGGCATCGTTAACAGTAGATCAAGTAGAGCTCTAGAATAGACAAAAGTAATAATAGAAACATAAAAATATTAACACCTGATAATTGAGACAAAATGTTATTTTACATATGTAATGTAATTGGGGAAAGTTGTTACATCGACATGGGGTAGGTTGTTGTAACAACCTACCCCATTTTACACACAAAATCAACTGTGACACAGCCATAAGGCAGAATTATAGGGCATGGCTAGGGGGTATATTAGTGACATACATGTACTATATTTACAATACCAGACTATCATCATGTGCCTTCAGTTGTGAGAGCTATTACAAATTTCAATTTTTGTCAAAAATTTACTTTAAACTGTAAAAAATGGTTTTTGTTGATTTACTTTTTGATAAAACGACGGATAAACCTCGCGACCGACAGTTCATCACAACTATGTGTAGGCTGTATATAGATATCAGTTAATATAATAATAATAATAACGCATTTGTATAGCGCCATCTGTCTAGTTAAACTATTCCGAGGCGCATTGTAAAACAAGATAAAAGTGTTGAAAAACATACATGCATCTACATTGCTAGTTACATACATAATCAATTCTTAATAAATAACAGATCAAGAAGGGAAGCCTGTGAGGCGCACAACTCCAAAATCGCCATGTCAAAGTTCAAAGAGGAAAGGATTGATACGATGTACAACAACACACAGCAAGTAAACAGACAATATATATTTTTGATATATTACTATTAAAGAACTACAATTTCAATCATAATACAACATTAATATTCAATGTTATATGCCTTCACAAAAAGAAATGTTTGAGATTAGATTTGAACGTTTCTAATGTCTCCACAAGAACGAATACTGTTTTGGTTAATTTGCATTCCATAAAGCTGGAAGCAGCTGAAGAAATGACCGATCTCCGTACATGATACATTTCTTTTTGTAACAAGCAAGTTTTTTCCTGAGGAGCGTAGATTAGCACTAGGAACATATGTTACTGGAAGATTGAAAGATATGCAGGCGCACAGCCATGCATTGCTTCCAAGTAAACAAGCAGAATGTTGTATCAATCAGTCGTTCCTTTACTGGTAGACCAATGTTAGGCCCTTTCAAGGACAGGGAAAATATGATCCCTTTTGCGGGTCCTTGACAAAACCCCGAAGCAGCAGAGTTTGTGCACGTTGTAGTTAGCTAATTGAAATGATGGCATATTAATATACAGAGAATTGCAGTAGTCAAGGCGTGAAATTACAAAAGATCACTGAATAAGTGATGCAAGAGTTTTATTTGACAAAAATCTTGCGAATTTTGCAAATTGTTTCGTAATTGAAAATACATGGCCTGACATGTCTTTTACAAATTCAATTCATTGTCATGTAGACTATCGAAATAACACTCCAAGATTACGTGCAGATTGTGAGGATACAAAACATCTGACAGTTACCAACGACGAATAGTATCAAAACAGATAAAGTCCTCAACTTCGATGTTTAGATGAAAGAATTAAAACATTCACTCTTAGCACTCATTGAGCTTAAGCTTGTTCCTGTCATCCAAGCTTTGAATCTAGCAACACACTTTTCAAAATTCTGACGCTTGTTATTTACATCATCCTGATCTGACGGATTGAATGGAATAAAAGTTTGAGTACTCATCAGCATAAAAGATGGACATGAATACATTATGAGCTCGTGCAACTATCAGCAATTGGTTTAGAATAATGCTAAAAAGCAGACGGGCCTAAAACTGAACCTTGAGGAACGACATATGAGAGGCGAATCCCTGGACAGCACACATTCGCCAATCTTCACTGACTGCGAACGATCACTCATATAAGATCTGAACCAGACCAGTGCAACGCGGTCTCTAATGTTAACATCGAGAAGGCACGTATTTTGTAAGACTGTTCTTGTCAAGTGGTGCAAACGCTTGACGACCAGATCGAGAGCAAGTCTATAAATACAGCTCTGTTATTTTATCTAGCGCACTAATCCATGGCTATTCGGTATGAACGTTGACCAACAGCCGTCTCCGTCCCATGATATTTTCTTGTAATGCGACTGGTTGGCTCAGAGCGCTGCCATGCAAAGCCAAGATCATCAAGATGTTTCATGAGGGTGAAGAGACGACCCTTTCCAAAACTTGGAAAGAAACTTAGATTAGATATAGGGCGGTAGTTCTTCAACGTTCTCAATATCGCAAATTGGCTTTTTCAAACAATGGGCGAACAATGGCAAACTTTTGGAAGGTATCAAGGTAACACACCTTTCCCAGTTTACGAAGACGCATCATAATTCATGATTCTTACTATTCGTAACTCTACATTAGCTTTGTACTCTGGCAGCTAACATATTAACATGTTTTTTCAGGATCGCGAGGTGGCAGGGATTCATACTAACACAAAGTTATACAACACCGGATGTCCTCTGGAGATCTTGTTACTGTTTAATTTTGATCTGTAATTACTTGTTATCTTCTCATGTTGCAGGGTCCGAAGGAGCAATAAATGCATGTACGTCATCTCATGAAGAAGAAGTCTATTACATTTATATGTTGCCATGGTTGTCTGGCTAGCTGGTATGAGGAATCAACCCACTCACTTCCCGTAACTCTCTTGATCTATAGGTGATCTGGAAGATAGTTGCAAATTTTAGTAGGCTAATCTAAATCAGGGAGTCATGGGGAGGGTATTTTGGGTTTGCTTTGATGATTGAAGCCATTAAAATGACTTTGTATACTACTCACCTCGGGTCGTCTTACAGCTTAGAATCTTTTCTCCCTATAGAATGAATCGCTTTAGATTGTTTAATCATATTCCACACAACATCTCTCTGATGAGTAAACATTTGTCTGTCGATTTCAAGTTTCGTATTACGCCACCTGCGCTCGAGCTTCCTGCGAAGTTTCTTAGCCTCTGCAATCCCCTTCGAGTACCATCCATTAGAAGGTCGAGTAGTAGTGATACACTTCTTTATCGGAGCATGTTTCTCTAAGATAGAAGACAGTGTCCTTTCATATTGGTCAAGCAAGTTGTCAAGTTCTTCCTCTGGATGTTTGATAAGATCAGATGCTAAGATATCAGCATGAAGATTGTCATGGTTAATCTTCTTTAGTTTGCGATAATAGATGGTAGTTAGCACATCATCTCTTCTTCCAGCTTAGCACACTGAGAACTGTAACAACTGACCCGTGTAATTTCCATCCCCGGTCTCCCCTACACTTTATAATTGTACTAAGTTGGAATATTTTTGAAAACCTTTTCAATGATTGACTGTTTATATGTATGTTACTGTTGCAAGGATACCTCATGAGATGATAACTACGTGTAATGAGACAAAACGGTAAATTGCCACTTGGTTTAAACTCACTTTAACAAATCCTCGTTGGTATAATCCCCCGTGATCTAATTCCTCTTCGTCTACAGCCAGATCATCTAATTACCTTTCGATTTAATCGACACTTCGCCTGTTTACCATTTTGTCTTATTTCCATTTCCATTTCTATCGTCAAATATCCATTTGATCTATCAAAAAAAATCGAATTGATCAATTATTATTTTAAGAATGCGATAAAAATGCGATTAGAGGCAATTAGACCAAGTGAAACTCCTGTTGAAACCTCGACCAAAATTTTGTAGACCAAATGGCCCATGGATTAGCCCATATGGTAAGTCTATAATCGGACCAACTGATCAAATTACGATTTAAAAAAAAAATACAATTTCAGATCCTTTCTTATTGTGCAATAGTCTGTTTAGGATTTTGTTATCGTTAACCCAAGTAAACTGGTCTCGCACATATCATGGATATATAAGAAAGATCGATGCAAATATAAATTTTAGGAAACAAACTACATGTCGCCATTCTGACTTGCAGTGGAATCGCGGGAGTACCTCAGAGTGATCTATGTGACATTGATATCAACACGATTGCTGAAGATCTACCAGTGGACCAGTATTATGACTTGGGGGTGGCTCTTGGTTTCCCGATAAAACAGCTGGATGTTATAGAGCATCAGAGGTTTAGAGATAGAGTACAAGCAACATACGACATGTTTGTAAAATGGAGGCATAGCAAAGCACCAACTAAAGATGCAAAGAACTTGCTACTTTCAATCGTAAAGTCTGTACATACAGAAGATGAGCCGATCAAGATGACAGGTTTGTATTACAAAATATAACACCAATCAAGATCAGACGTACAGTCACGAGAAATATATATAAACAAATATAACAAAATGTACAAAATACACAAAACATATGCCAAACTTATAACTAGCAATTGGATAATTTTTGGTAGTTATAAATTTGGTATATATTTTTTTATATTTTCTACATTTTGATATATTTGTAATTAATACTTCTTAGATGACCCCGATAAAAGAATTGCAGAATCTAAAGCTCGACAGATTAAAAAAGGGAGCATAGAAGCTGCGACAATAGTAATTTTTCTCTTTTTGTTTTGCTTTATTATACCATGAATCGCCAATGAAGTTATGAGTAGGATATATATTTCATATAAAGCAATCATTGACTACTAATTCGAGAAAACTTAGTCTTTTATTTGTTTATAGCTTAGGAAATCAAGAAATAACTTATGATAAAACACCAGGGAAAACATATTAGGATAAAATGTGTAAAGATGGACTTTAATAGAGAAGTGTCATAGTGTGGTGGTCATACCATTGCATTGAGAAAGCAAGGACCGTGTGGGTTCGATTCGCGGCATGACACTTACGTCCTAGGGCATGGGCATTTTGTCTACAGTGCTCCACCCTACCCAGGTGCGAATTGGGTACCTGGTAGGAATGGAACGAGTGCGCCTTAAAGGCTGCCGTGTATCTCAATGGTCCCTTTGGGATTGGACAGGTGTCAGAAAGACTTACAAGCATCCGATGACCGGGGTAATAATAATTGTTAAGTGCTTAGAGATGAATTTGTTTCATATTAGGCGCTATATAAGAAGTTATTATTATTATTCATTATTATTAATAGCAATAACTATTTCTTCTGTTTCGTTTTAACATTTCATAAACACCATTGACCACTGTGCATCAGATGAGACAACCAGGTGAGAAATAGTGTTTTATCCTTGCAGAAATATATTTGCTATATGATTTCTTAAATCATCAACATAATCTGTTATTGCGCTTATTTAAGATTGACATTGAAATCGATTGTATTGCAAAGAAATTATCAAAGGTGGGTAAGTTAATCTGTCAGTTACGAGTGTTTCAATGAGACGACAAAAGGAATCTGAAAAGAAACTGTAAAAATACATTTTGAGGAGATTAAAAACACAATTAAAAGCTTATCGAGTGAGAGAAAATAGGAATACAATAGGGATGATCTAAAAGCGTTCTCTTAATTCTATTTACAAACCTGTTTATTCAGTGAAATTCCTGACAAGAATCTGGTTTCCTTGGCTAAAAAAATCAAAGCAGAGAAGTTTTTTGAGGTTGGTGAGAAGTTAGGATTCAGTCACACAGAGCTGGAGCACATAGATCATCAGAATTTGTACAACAGGAAAGATGCCAACATCCAAATGCTCTCTCGGTGGAAAGCATCTCAACCACCAGGACCTAAAGCTATTCAGACGTTAAAACGAGTTTGGAGGTCTGTTCAATCAGCAAAGGAGGCAAATAATGTAGAAGGTATCGTCGCAAATAATATTTTCTCTTGGGCTTTAAATATCAACCCTTGCCACGCTGAAGAGGCATCTGTGCACAGTCATAGAATTAAATTGAACAATCGTAATAATTGTTTTTCTCAGCTATTTTTGTACAAGAGAAAGTTATAAAAAAAAAAAAAATAGCTGCAGATCATACGTAACGTCTGTAGAAAAGCTACCAGTATCAATATTGTCATTTGAAAAGCAGAATTCAGAGAAAATATCTGAACAACAATTGTCGTTATTTTTCCTTCAGAATATATTCGGCGTGTAAAAAGTTAAAACGTTAGGGTGTTAAGAAACGAAGTCTCGAGACAGGGATTTATGGTTATAAACGATGTCAGTCCGTAATGTTCACCTGAATCCCAGGATTTCCTAAAGAAAACGAGTGACAACACCTTACAAAAATATGTTTTATAATGTGCAAAATAGAAAATATCAAAAGACAATTATTGTATGATATGTGAACTTAGATGGTAGACAACATTAAAAATATATCGTTCCTATGAAATATGAGAGAAAAAAGTATTCTGAATTTAGATAGTAAAGGATCCGTGTAATATAGCTCTGTACATGTTGAAAGTGGTTTCCCATCTCGTTACAATATTATTTTTTTTAAATTCACTCTTTAAACTTCGTTCTATTCTTATCAATTCCATTTTGTATTTAGGTAACTTGCGTGAGCCTGAATTGCCTTCTATACCTACTGTACAAGCCTCACAATTGACGAAGCCTACCTCTGGACAAGAAGATTTGGATTTAACAAGATCATCAAATTTCCGTGAGTCAATCACATGATTATCCTGTTTTGCTCCACATTCAGAACTAAGGAACACAAACGTGTTTTTTTTTCCTTTCTTTTTCTTCTAGTTACAAAAACAGACCTTTTATATGCACACAATGTATCGTGCTTATTTTTTATTTATTTATTTTTATTTTATTTTTTTTTTTGGTATTTCTCGAGAGAAATAGTAAACATTAATGATTTCATGTCAGTGCAAGAAATTTTGAGTTTGTAAAATGAGAGAAAGGTAAATCAACCTTACTCCCTAAATCCCTGACTAATCTGTAGTCATGTTAATCTGTCTTTCTAATTTTTCTGCTGCTTATAAAAGCAATTTATGTTGGATCCAGGCCTTCCCTTTAACAAAATGTGCCTAAGCCTAAGGATGAAAAAGTTATAGACTTGTAAATTTCCGATCGATTAAGACAGACGGGTTGTTCCCCATCAGTTTCCATTGATTATGTTCGCCCATAAATTGTCTTATTATGTTATGGTACATTATGGCGGAATAGATCTATGGCATGCATATTATTTGTGTTACTCTTGATACTCATGATCAAAGATGCAGCGAGTAGTCTATCAATGCCACCTGAGATCCTCGCTCGGGGAAAGAGAGCGCATCAAGCATATACTGAGGCAGCTCGAGTTGGTACAAAGAAGGTTTTCAGAACTCGACTAATGCTTGTTGGACAGGAGCGTGTTGGAAAGACAAGTCTAAAGAAATCACTGACGGGTCAAGGGTAGGTAAAATATCTCCTTAACTTTTAACTCTCTCTCTACCACCCTCGATCTGTGTTTCGCTCTTACATCCCTCTCTTTCGTTAACTGTACATCCCTCTTTGCCACTTGTTCATTGTATAGTAAAGTTGTCTCTGTTTTTTAAAAAAATTGTGTTTTTTCTTATTTCACCAACTTAGCTGTATATTATGTATATAGAGACTGTATGTACCCCCTTCTACCATTTTGATTTGGTAGGTATCAATGAAAAAGGGGAAATAAAAAGATGAACGTGTGTGATAACGGGGGGAGGGGATCTGTAGTAATAAGTTATAAATTTAGGTTTAAACTTGTGCATTTCGTCCATGTCATAGATTTGATGAAGATGAGGCAATAACAGATGGCGTAGAAACATCAAACGCTTGTGAAATCAACGTGGCGGTGGCAAAGACTGGTGGGATAATGTGGTCCATTCACAGGGAAGAGCATGAGAACGTGGATTCAAAAGGTTAGTGGTACTAAATTCTACTGTCTGCACAGTCATATCAATTCTACTTTGGAAGCTGACTGAGGAACAATAAGCCTTCCATTATTAAGTTATAGTCTTCTTCTTCTTTCGTGTCCACCATTTACAACATAAAGTATAATATGAATATATGTACATGTTATATAACCCTAACAAAATTATATATTTGGCCACGACTTTGCACATAGTACTGCCCTCTCATTTGCAGCCATCAGGTCATCCTGGTTGCAATGTTCTCTATTTGGACATTGAAGGAGGTGTCCCATAGTTTGCGGCATACCACAGTCGCAACTTATGTTATCGTCTTGAGTGTAACCCCACTTTCGCAAGTTAGCTTTACATCGACCTACTCCTGTGCGAAGTCGATTAAGGGACTTCCACGTCCCCCAATCTTGACGTTGGCCTAGGGGCAGCTGTTCTTTAGTAGGAGAGGGAGCTTGCCATTATGGTGACTTATGTTGCGTCTCTCTTCCCAAAGTCTGCATCTGGCCACGTGAGGGAGTTCAGTCAGGGGTTGGACAGATTGTAGAAAGCTCTTTCTTGACTTTAAACGTCTCTGGGGTAGTTCAACATCGTGACAGGGATGTCGAGTATCCTGCAGTTTGACGAAGACGTTCCATTCTGCTGGCTACAGATCGTCGGATGTTCAGGTGGTGCACTTGCCAGACAGGACGTGCAGACTGTCTACGCTCGTCGGTTTCAGGCAACCTGTAATCGCTCTGCAACAGTCGTTGAGTGTAGGGTCCAATTTGTGTGAATGTGCTGACCTCTCCCAAACTGGGCAGGCGTACTCTGCTGCAGAATAACACAACGCCAGAGCGGTTGTCCGTAGAATAGGTGCACTGGCACCCCATGACGAATTTGCAAGTTTCCTGAGGAGATTGTTCTGGTCCTCACCTTCCCCTTTACCTTGTCAATATGGTACTTAAATGAGAGTGTCCGATCAAGGGTAACACCAAGGTATACAGGTTGTTGAACAAGTCAAGAGGAGTACCATTCCATGTTAGGGAAGTTTTCTCTCAGCATTCATGGTTGCGAAGATGGAATAGGCTAACCTGGGTCTTGGAGGGTTTGCTTTCAACTGATTGTCCTTGTAGTACGATGTCAAGTTTCCTAGCGCTGATGTCAGGGTGGACTCTATTAAATCAACGTCGTTGTTCTGAACAGCGATGCCAAGGTCATCGGCATAGATGAAGCTTCTTGTACCCGGTGAGATTGTTGGTCGTTCGTGTATAGTTGAAGGAACCGGAGCCAGAACATTTTTCTGTCCTCCATCTGCTGCCGCTTCCCATTCAGCTCCACGAAGAAACGCCTGTTGCCAAAAGTAGCTGAATAAGTTTTAGTCAGGTGGATGTCACCCGTCATCTTGTATGTTTGTTGAGGAGCAGGCGGTGATTCACAGTATCATACGCGGCAGTGAGGTCAACGAAAACTAGATTCAAGATTCAAGATTCAAGATTACTTTATTGATTTTCTTTCATGTTTTCAAAAGTTAACAGAATAATAATCAAATTAACAACATCAGTATGTAACATAGAATATTTGTTCAAAAGTAACAGAGAAAACAATTATAAAGAAAATTCAGAAACCAGCAAGAAGCAAAGCTTGTAAGGCGCTGGTCCCTTAATATAAATAGAATACAAAAGTAAGCATATTTTTTATTTTTTTTTAACTGAAAAATATTCATGAAATAATTCATAATTTAAATAAATCTTAATTGAATATTCTTGCCCCAAGCCCAACACGGATAAAACTGACTAACAGGGCAAGCACTATCAACCAGTTACTATCATCCGCGGATGAGCACAGAAAAATAATTTACAATTATTATACAAAAAAGGAAAAAACAACAAACTTAGAGAGACAAAAAATACCCGGGAGGGGACTAGGGTGGGGAAGGGGGGGGGTGTCGAAGATTTAGATAATGATTTTTTTATATAGTGTGCATGAAAAGTAAAGTTTGCTCTTTGGTGTTATTTGACCTTGGTGATATCCGTCTGTCATTAGAGAACAGAGTGATATTAGTGGTTATATGATGATAACAATAATAATTTAAGTCTGTGTTTTAATAAAAATATGCTTCTTATCTCACGCATGTATCTGGTAGAGAATTCCAAAATTTAGGGGCAGTAAATATAAAAGTATTTTTGTGAGCACTGTACGCGTTCTTGGAAGTGGTAATGGTTAATTGCCTGGTAGGATACTGATGTATTTCATTATTTAGAGTAAACATGTTGCCAAGCGCTGGGGCAATTCCTGATTTTGTTTCTGGAACATGAGTACTGCAAGGTTAAGTTTAATTAAGTCATGAACTTTTAAAACATTATTAGAAAAAAACAGTGTATCAGTATGGTGACGGAAATGGACGTCTGATAACTCGCATAGCTTTTTCTGTAGTAATAAAATTCTTTCTAATAAGTATGAAGCACTGTTTCCCCACGATAAAATCCCGTAATTAAGGTAAGGTAATACTAAGGTAGAGTAAAGTGATAAAAGAACCTTTGAGGGAAAAGTGTATTTAGCTTATTCATCATACCTATATTTCTTGAGATTATCTTACAAATATTTTCAATGTGATATTTCCCATGTTAGTTTATCATCTATTTATAGTACCTAAATTTAGTTTTCGATACTTTTTGTATTTGTACATTATCCATGTAAATTGGTCGTGGTAATTCCGAAAGTTGAGCAAATAACATAAATTAGTTTTTTCTAGATTTAGTGATAATTTATTGGCTTTGGATCCACTTTGTAACTGCTTCAAGTTCTGTATTTACTAAGTTACATAAAGTGTCTATGTTTTGTGTGTAAAAAATAAATTTGTGTCGTCTGCGTACATAACGGGGTAAGTAAATTGGAAGATTTATGTAAGTCATTGATGTAAATATAAAAAGAAGGGGTCCGAGGATTGACCCTGCGGTACTCCACATATGATATTTTGAGGTGTAGATGCATATTTATCAATAATAACAAATGTTTGCGTCCATATAAATAGCTTCGAAACCAGTTAAGAACGATCCTCGTATCCCATAATGTGTTAGTTTGTTGTAGTAAAATGTCATGGTCAATGGTATCAAAGGCTTTTGAAAAGTCAATAAATAACCCGATTGTATTGGTTCGATTATCAAGCGATTTGGTAATTTTATTTATCAACGTCAGAAGAGCGTGTGTTGTGTTTTGTTTTTTCCTAAACCAATTGGGATTCGTGTAAAATATTGTTATCATCCAGAAATTTTGTTGTGCGTGTAAAAACTATTTTTTCTAATATTTTGGAGAAAACTGTTAGTAAGGAAATTGGTCTGTAATTCTTTAATGATAAAGCGTCACCCTTTTAAAAACTGGAATTATTTTGGCTAATTTCATTTTTTTAGGAAAGACACCCGAGGTCATGGATAGATTGCACATGTATGTGAATGGTTCGACGATAGTCGGAATAATCTTTTTTAAGATAAAGTTATCAAAGCCGTCGTGGCCGCAGCTACGTTTTACTCTGGAAGTTATGGACAATATCTAAAATTTCGTTTTCAAGTACAGGAGCAAAAAACACTGAATTTGGATTACGGTTTGTTAAGTAATCACTAAATTTTTTGTCACAATTTGGAATTACTTTAGCCAAATTTGGTCCTACATTTACAAAGTAGTCATTAAAAGAATCTGCAATATTTTGCGGATTATCGATGATCTTTCCATTAACCTGTATTTTGGAGACTTAGACATTAATTTTTTTGCCTATTCAAAACATTATTAATAATTTCCAAGTGGTCTTAGCATCTTTGCTGCAGTTTATAAATTGTTCTTCAAAATATTTTTTCTTTTCTCTTCGTAGCAACTAACCAGCGTGTTTTTATAATTAAAGTATTTTGACCGTGAGGTATTAGATGGTTTCGCTTTGTATTTGAGATAGAGATTATGTTTCCTATTAATTGACCTTAATAGATTCGGAGTTATCCAGGGTGATTTAGCATTTTTTTTTTCTGTTTCGGGGATTGACTTTTGTCAGGGGAAGGCATTGATCATATAAAGTATTTATTTTAGTCATAAATTCACTCAAAGAAATTGTCTACATCAGTGATATCATAAAGACAGACCAATCTATATTATTAAGGTTATCGATAAATAGAACTCAATATTGTCATTACAAATGTTCCGTTTATAAGCGACTCCGGGTACAGACGTTTGTGTTTGATCTTGAAGCTGTAAAAATCGGAAAATGGTCCGTTATATCAGAAACTACAATGCCCGCTTCCAGCGGTGGATATATATTGGTAAAAATATTATCCAATTAAGGTTGATGAATGGTCTGCTATACGGGTGGGCTTAGAGATGAGTGGTGTGAATGATGAAGTGAGAAGGGTCCCACAAAATTAATTGACAAAAGCATCAGAGTTATAATTTGATAAATTTATGTTAAAATCACCCATCAAAAAACAGTCTTTATCTTTTAGGGATGGATTGGAGAGTATATTTGGAGAGTTGGGAGGCCGGTATATAATTCCAAGAACAATATTCTTTCTGTTATCAAAAACAATTTCTACAAATAATGATTCTATATATTCATTCATATAAGTCAGCTCTGGCCTTCTTGTATAAATAAATTCAGAGGAAATATAAAACGCTATTCCTCCTCCTATCCTATCTAATCTGTTATTCATTTCTAATTGAAAGCCCGGAATAGCAAATAAAGAAGTAGGTGTTTCAGTGAGCCACGTTTCCGATAAGCCGATTACAGAACAATTAAACCTTAGCCTATCAAGTAAGGTACTCAGCGATTCGAAGTTTTTATTCATGCTTCTTATATTTGAGTGGACTAAAGAAAAAGACGATTTATCCAGATTCAAAAGCCGGGAGACAAATTGGTTTTCTGTGTAATAGGATGAAGAGATTGATTGCTCATGTTCATTGTTGTCTACTGGAACGTTAAATTCATTTACATTTGCATTTAAAATAGAAATCATATTATTCGTAAAATTTTCGTCGGAATGGAAGTATCTTGGATGTGTTTTATTTTGGATAGTATTCAAAAAGTCATCGTTGGCAAGGTCATTCCCTGGGAGGCTTATGTTATTATCATCATCATTATTATTGTCATTATTATAATTATTATAACTATGCCAGTGGGTTGGTTCCTCTCAAAGCCATTTTCGATGTATTGAGCCAAGTTGAGTACCTGGCTTGTACACGATCTACACCGGAACGAAAGCGCGCTTGTTCTTGGAATAAGATGCCGCTTCTGTGATTGACCAAGTCTGTTTAAATAAGACGCTCGAAGAGCTTAATATAGAGGTGACACATAGGGAGATTGCCAGTAGCTCCTGCCACCTTTGGTCCTTACCAGGTTAAGGTGGCGATTACTCGGGCTTTTCTCCCAGATCTTGGAATTGAGCACTGGAAAACACAGTGTCAAACAAGTTTAGAACGCCACATCTTGCAACCTGCCGAAATATGCTTTATCTGCTCTTACGCAACTCATCTGAGTCGCTGCCTTGCCATTCTTTAGAGTTGTCGATAGCTACCTCGCACTCCTCTGGTAAAAGTCCAAGTGATTCTTCATTAGACTCGCTCAAGAAGGGTTCTCTCTGTTGAAGATGTTTGGTCTTCCATTAAGCAGGAGCTGGTGAGCTACCTCAGTTAGCCGATGACATTGAGTGCAAATGTTGCTTGTTAGGGTCGTTGTTGATCTTTTAATGTGTTGACCAAAAGCTTTCTTGCTATTGTGCTGACATGTCCACACCATTCGATACAGTTCCGCCAAGACTTCCTTCGCTTCTTCACAATGGCTGCCATAAGCATCTCTCCTGCATTTAATGTTTGTTCAATCATGTAGAAGGGGGTACCTATTCATAAAAGCTTCAAGTACTTCTTCGTAAGAATGTTGCACTATTCGCTGACATCCCAGGAATATAGTATTCCTGCAACCACGGGTATATGCTTCTTGGTAACTCCTTGAATAAGCTAATGAAACTATCGTAATTGGCTGGAATGGGTCGAAACAACAATCTCCAAGCGCTCATTCAAGATCCACTGTGAAACCCTCCAATTTGCCTGCGAAAGTTGAAGCGTGTCTGAATGCGTAACTTCTGCCGCGGCATTCACAAGCAGCCAGTAACATCGATTAGATTGGCCTGTTTGAAATGACGGTATGGGTTCCAAGACATCTTCTGCTGAGGACAGAAATGCGTTCACTTGTGGCCAAGATCCGGTTATTAGCCCTATTCTCCACGGCAACTGTTAAAAGATGGAGGCAGTTCGCATCATGATTAAGCTGATTGGTGCACTTCAGCCCATTCCTCTACCAGGTCACCATCCTCATTTGGGATTGTTATATCCCCAGGTGGGCTGGCTATTTAAAGTCTCCAATGATGACGTTACACCTGGTCGTACTTTGAATGTCTCCTGGTTTATGAATGCAAAGGTGCTCCCAGAGCTTATAAACGGATGTCCACTGACAATTTTCCCATGCTGATTGTTAATATCTCAATATTTCATATCATCAGAAAATGAGGTTCGCCAATTATGGTGTCTGCGTTTAGTGAAATAGCACTACCGTATTTTTCATGAGGCCTCTCTACAAACTAGTTTGAAGCCAGGACGCCTCGGACGGACATGTGGGAGACCTCCATGAGTCTCCTGAGATACACCAAGATATCACAGGGCATAACTCCGATCAATTGTCCTTTCACCAGATGAAAACCCTTCACACGTTAAAGGACATCACTTTCACCGTTTCGGCCTGGAGACGCAAGCTTTCGACGATTCATCAGTAGAGATTCATGTTAACCGTCTTTGCAAAGTTTATATGATAAAGCAAAAGGCCAGAGCAAAAATATAATAACGTGTAATAAGTAAGTGTAAAATGAAAGTAAGAATCCTAAAGTCTAAAGTCGTAAATGGTAGCGTGCGCGGTTAGAATTAATTTAGGATTAATCCTTTATCCAGCCCCGCGCAAACGTGGCCGCTTCTACCATGGGGCGTACACATTTAAAAATATTATACAATAATGAACACAAATTATGAAAAATGAACCAGCATATACTGAATATTACAGGAACAAAGAATAAACGAAATTAAAACATATGAATTATAATATATACTGATTAAAAGAGATTAAGATAGAGATGGATTCATGGCAACACCTTACTAAAGAAATCAGAATAACAAGTAAAACAGTGCCCTGATCTTACTACACCGTTCTCCAGCAATTCAAGGAGCCATAGTCCGGCTGCGAACATAATTCACGGATGTTCTAGTAGGACAGGTGAAACCCTACTAACTACAGCCATGAACCAATCAACTAAACTCAAGCTCAGAAATCAACAAATTTGGAAATGTTAAATAGGTAGGCCCTAATTGGATAACAAATGTTATATTGTTACCGTCACAATGCAGCTTACAACAGACGCAAGAGCCAAGAGGAGACTGGGATTAAAATCACGTCACAATGATGTTTAAGCGTGATTACTAGAAGTATAGACAACAGCTTTGCACGCGAATGATACGTTTGAAAATTTACACGCTTGTTGTTATTTTGTGCTTTTTTTTTTAATTTTTTTGTTAATTCTATATTAATAAAATTTGACGAAAAATCGCACAAACATATGAAAAAAATGCAGAAAATCAAAGAATTATAAAAAGATAATGTGATACTTGCGGTCTATGTCCATACAGCTTTCTGCCCATATAAAAATGTCCATGAAATTCCAAAAATACACTGTAAATTTAACAAAAATATCAGAGCAAAATAAAACACGTCTTCCCCTCTTGGCTCCTACACATTAAGTTATAGTACCGGAAAAGGACATGTCATAAAACCTAAAATGTGAGTTACGATCGCAGTAAACTGGCATGCAGGACGAACATAAAGACATATATAAACAATATATAGCTGTTGTTTTGTCGAAAAACGCAATGCCATTGTGCCATTTGTCACATGTAAACTTACTGCAGTATTTTCAGAATAAGTGGACAATTTTGGACATAATGCTTAATGATATTTATCATGAATCTGTTTGTTCTGGTTTTTATAGCCGACATATATAGTAAAGCCCTTGCAGAAGAAATAGCTAAGAAGCTGATCATAACAACAAAGGTAAATTATTATTATTTGCGTTATTAATATTTACATGATATAACCAATGTCTTTTTTTTGTATTTTGTATTTTGTATTTTTTTTTTTTGGGGGGGGGGGTTAGTGTAGATGAATTATTATCAACGAGTTATATTATAAGAGACGTATTATGCAGTTTGACTCCATGAGCTACATTCCATCAAGAAAATATGTGAATAATATTAAGTTTGTATAAACTATGCAAACAATTATTGAAAAAAATAAAGACAATCATTTATTTTTTTCAAGCAATGATTATTATATATAATATAGATAACCCTTGTACAGGCATGCAGCTTGGTGTTTGTATATTTTAGGAGAAGTTTTAAACACGTCCGATTATTCAGAGTGAGTCAATAAAAATGTCCCATCATTTTGAATTTCATTTCTTGAGAAAAGTATGAATATATAATCACGGGATTTATGATGTCTTGGTAGAGTCATCCTCCTGGAATATGTTGTTACAACTTTCATTTGGATCTTTGCATGCATAACTGAATAATAGACATTCTTCAGAAGACGTTAATACCTCACTTGCGCCAAGTGGTTGGGTGAAGGATAAACAAATTGAGAATGTATTACTTATGTGCACGTACAAAGAAAAACACCCACACGTACCCTCATTAACACATAGAGAAAGCACATATGCACCAACACCCTCGCCACACAATTCCACATACACCCTCCACACACACACACACACACATACATACGCACGTACCCTATCTCATCCATACCAGCACACACACACATACACCACCACACCCTCAATAAACACACCCACACACGCACATACATACATACGCACCCTCACTCTCACTCAAAAACAATTGTTAGGTAAGTACTACGTCCCAAACATTAAATAGGACATTTAATAGTGAACTGTTTAATGTTGTTGCGTGTGTGATGATGTGCGTGTGTTTTAGGGAGGATAGGTGAGTATGTGTCTGTGTGGTGAGACCGTGTGTGGGTATGTGTATACATATTCTGTCAACATTTTCATTTTCAACCAACCACTTGGCGCAAGTGAGATCTTACCGTCTCCTGAACATGTCTATTATTCAGTCATGCGTGCAAAGATCCTAAGGAAAAAGGTACAAACATATGCTAGGAGGATGAATTTACCAAGAAATATCATGAAATCCGTGATTGAAAGTTCATATTTTTTCACAAGACACCTTCAAAATGATGGAACATTCATTGTTGATATAACTAAATATTTGGATTCATATTTGCCAATCAATCTAGGTAGCTTCTTTGATTGAGTCTGAAAACAGTAATATTATTAATTGTAATGCTGATTTTTTTATCGACTTTGTATATAGGATCGAAGAGGAATAAAATCACAGCCTACCAGTAAGCAAACTGGTGGCAGAGCGAGTGGTGGCAGAGCAGGTTATGTATTCTTGTTTTTCCTCTTTCCTGATTAATAGATAAAAGCTCTTTTATAACTTCTTTCGTAAGTATGTGATTGTGATATGTCCCCTAATGATTTACATGTTCAAACTCCATCAATTTTCATTTTGGAACTGTTGCTATTGCTTTATCACAAGAATTACCCACTACAAAAAAAAAAAAAAATCCCAGGCAGTAAGTGAAAACAATTATAGCTCAATTAAAAATACTAGTATAGTAAATGAAAAAAAAAGAATTCTAAATACGATGATGTATGCAATATCGTAAAAGTCTTTTTTGGATTACCAGTACACCCAGACACGCTCAAGGAAGAGACACCCAAAGCTGATGCAAGCCAGGTCGAGATTTCACCGAAGGAACAGGCTCACACGGAGGTAATGCCCATTTTGAGATCTATTCATAAGGGCCTTTCTTTTATTCTTTCCCCCTTTTTTTACAGACAGCCGTTTATCTAATGGGCTTCTCTGTCTTTAAATATTCAATACCTATCTTTTTGCTTTTCGTCAAATGTTACTATACAGTGCGTCCCAAATAAAAAGTAAACCCAACTTTGAGAGCCACATATTAGGATTGTATAACTTTTATTTCATTAATTTCAATATCATGACAGAGAGTAAATCATATTCTATCCAGTGACACCAAAATGGCACCTGTACCGTCATGGATAGTTGAGCACTTGAGTTTTTAAAAACTTTGGTCAAAACACATTGTACCAAGTTGTTGTTTTTTTTTCAGAAGCAACCCTGGCTTTCTGATCATTCCTTCATTGCTTGAGGTCGGCCTTTCTAAGTCAATTCAAGATTCAAGATTCAATTTTATTTCCTTTTACAAACATAATATAAACATTCAATATAAACATATCCAAAGTACATTCAAATATAATATAAACAAGCTTGTTCAGTATGAAATCAAACGTATATATTAAACAATGTAAACAAGGACTGAACAATAAACAAACAAAAAGGCACATGTTGAATAGATATTTTAAACGGAGGGACTTGCAAAAAAGCAGAGCTTGTAAGGCGCAAGCCCCTATAACTTAGTTACTATCATAATTATGCTCAAAGCAAACAGAAGGAGTAATTTAAAATTACATGGATAAGCAAGATGACAAATGATTGAAAAACAAAACAAAGACAAAAACAAAGTCGAAAAAATAAAGTAGACAGATAGCTCAGTCACGGAAGGGGATAGAGAGAGATGAGAGGGTCGAGAAACGAGTAAACACATAAGGGACAAAGGATTACATTGGCTATTGGAATGCAAGGGCTGCTTTTTGAAAAGCTTTTGTACAGTGCAATTTGTACTCTTGCTTTTTTGTTTCTTTTTAATCCCTAGTGCTTAGTCGTCCTACACAGCACACGACTGACAAGTACAAGTGTGGTATCATTGACAAGAATATGATTTACTCTTTATTGTGAAATAAATATCAAAGTCACAAAAGCTATGAAATTTTAAATATGAACCTCTCAACGTTGGGTTTGCATTCTTTCCTGGGACTCACAGTACACGTAATGTTTTTGATATCCTTGATTTACGATGCAGGGGAATGAATGTTTCATAAAAGAGAGATCAAATGAAAGAGGAACACCGAAGCTGACAAAATATATTATTCATTTAATTCACAAGATAAGTTTGAGCAACAAGGAGTTTCGATTTCCATTTGTTGTCTGGGATACTGTGAACGTACTATTTATGGCATACCCGTTATGCTATACATATGTAATATTTGCAATACACATAATGTTAATTAAATTAAATTTAGTTTAGTTCATATATATATATATTTCATTTCTTTCGTTAATGATGTAAATATTATTTCTTTATGGTTATAGCGAATGGAAAGTGAGCAATGATTTAAAGTGATACATTCTATCAACAGGATGCAGAAAGTGTAGAACCAGATCCTGATAGAAGGCCTACTGAGGGCGCAGCTAGTGTAAACCAGGCAGAACAAACAGGTTCGAAATTTTAATTTTCTTATCGCCAGATCATTAATGCATTTGCTAGGTATTTCCTACCCATAGACTTTATGTATACAGGTTTGGCAAATTTGTAATTTTGAATATTATTCGTTTTGTTCATTTGATTATGACTTATACCATGAAACTCGGCACATAAACTAGAATAAGCCAATGCCAAATTACGTGTTTGATACTTCATTTAACCATATCGAAGCCTTAAAACTCTCTTCTCATTTCCGGAATTTATTGTGCTCACTGAAGCATGAAACATCTGAATTTCGTATTTAAAAAGATAAATAAATAAATAAATAAAAAAATCGCACTCTATGGACGTACTCCGTGAGAAAGAAAGTTATATTTGGTCAAAAGTATCGAATTTCAGTACATACATTAACAAAAAAGAACTTTTCCAGATCCACGTGCTCATTGAAACATAAACTTTAGAATGAATGCCATAGAATCATTTACTCTCATGTCCAAAGGTCATAAAGCTACCCCAACAAATGTTGTTAAGATGATTTTCAGTACACAAAATTGCTACAATATTTACCTCATAATCTTAGAATGTTCATTCAACCGTGAATGAATATTGTTTGATAAAGTCAAAGACACCCTTCCAAGATTCGAAATCCGCCATAATTATTTGATAAAATTTACCATGAAAAATATGCAAAAATTTGAAGGTCTTGCAATATGTCTATAATGAGATTTTTTTTTTTCCAACTCCTCCTAAATATGAAATTATCAATGTTTGATATAAAAGAAATCTACTTTTTGCGTTGTGTTTATTTTCGGTAGAATTAGTTATACAATGTTTAATAAACATTTGTCAGTCATTGACTAAATAGCTGAAATCTAGTTTACTCATAAGTGTTTAGGGTGAATGTAGTGTTATGCTTAAATGTACCATATTTGTATGTACCATTATTATTATTATTATTATTATTATTATTATTATTATTATTATTATTATTATTATTATTATTATTATTATTATTATTATTATTATTATTATTATTATTATTATTATTATTATTATTATTATTATTATTATTATTATTATTATTATTATTATTATTATTATTATTATTATTATTATTATTATTATTATTATTATCATCATCATCATCATTATTATTTTCGAAGTAGGAGCAGCACGTAAGGTTGAGGCTCCCAAGGTTGATGTTAGACTACCAACTCTTTTAGCAAGCCTCGTGGAGAATTCATTGAAGAAACAGTTTCGAACAAAGGTAAAATCCATTCTTAGGTTAATCTCTTACGTGAATTTTCCTTTGTTTAGGATACAGCTCTTGATTATGACATCCAGTTGCGGATCCAGGATATCAAAATGTACATTTAGGATTTCTAATTAATGGGGCTGTCCCCTTGCACCTTCCTGGATCCGCCGATGTGAATTACATAAGTGTTACCAATGTTGTTTGTATTTGTCCGTAATTATCCTCTTTTATCTAATGTGTAGAAAGTTATGAAATTCCCATTGTAAGAACCAATCAATGAAATTTGAACATTTTATACAAAATAAATATCAAGTTTTCGTTTGTTGCCCGACGTTGATACTCAGGCATACTGCAAAGGCGCGAAGATAATTAAGTGTATTTACTTTATTTTGTCATAATCATGGTAAGGAGAGTGGTGAAGACGGAACTGATGGTGGTAAAGAAGACGGGCTATCACTTAGCATATGGGACTTTGCTGGTCATGACGTTTACTATACAACTCATCAGGTAAATCTATAGACTATTCATTTGCTTTCGGAAAGTTTTTTTTTTTTTTCATTTAAGCTATAATTGTCTGGGAACAATTTCAAATAATAATATGACCTTTTGAATGTTCATTATCATTCGATTTTTATTATCTTGTATTAGTATTATCATTTATTTCTAATATCCACTGTTCAAGTTCAAGTAATATATATATTTTTTTAATACATATAATACAAATAATCTTATAATATAAATCATGTGGAAGGAGTTTAGTATCTCTGTAAGCACGAGGCTTGAGTCAATGTCGCCATTACAATTCATATTTTTTACACAAACATAATTGTTATAACAGAAATTAAGGACAAGGAAGAAGAAAGAAAAAAGAAGTGAAACAAAAAATGAATATAGAAATAGACAGAAAAGTGAAATGATATGGAATGAAAGAAAAGAGCATAGGTTGCTGGTTTTTCAGATTAAAATGTGTGTGTAGGCCTATATAAGAAAAAAAATAGGGCTCCTCTCCGAACACACTAACTCAAATAGGGTACATGCAGGTAATATGGGACAGCAGGTAATATGGGACACCTGAAGCAAATCATGTCGTGACCGTCGACCGGTGACCGATGACCGGTGTGAGCACCATAATGTTGTTCATATGAACTGTATACGTAAATATATCGTCGTGAGAGCATCTAATGCCGAAATTTCTCTGAGAAAATTGCTGAAAACCAAAAAGGTAGGTAAAACTTACGGCATTTGTTTACCCTGATGTAAAATTTGATATTTCACAGAATGTGATGGTGAAAGAGTGTTTGAGGGGGTAACCTCAATTGTTTTGTATATTTAGCAAGCTTATAGTTTCATTTTGATCATACTAGCGTGTACAGGTCAATTTGTTTTAGTGAAGGGGTGCAATGTTGCATTAAATGCTTGCCTGACACAGCAACATTAATGCAGGTAATATGGGACATCCAAAATGGCGGAAATGATTCTGGTACTTAGTATTGGGATGAGGCATCAATCTCTTTGCTACGATTTTTTAGGGAATATTTACAGTATATAATTAATATAATACGATTATTCGAATTAGCGAATAAACGCATTTGCGAGAGGATGCAGGTCACAATAGCTAGCCATATTATGGCCAAAGTCAATGCACACGGCCTTCCCGTAGGCGGGAAAATTGCGCCCCCAGCAACAAGGCTGTGATTGGTCAGTCACTGCATGGTAAGCGCCGTAATTCAGCGTCCCTAGTGATGGCTAAGCAACAGCTCCGTGGGTACCGCCCTTACGCGGTTAAGAGCCAATGAAACGCGGCGAACGATTTCAGCGTCGTACGCTTACGCGCCACGTATGCGCTTGATTTAGAAGCTTGCATTCATTCTCAACTTAGTACTGGGGATACAAGACGCTAATTTCCCTCCTCCCACCCAATTATAGAATATGACTCTGGTTACTTCTAAGAATTATATTACAGTTTAATTACGCTACATCATAGTCTAAAATAAATTTTATATGCTTTAACTTCTTAATTTGCTATAGTCCATTTATCAATTAATGTTGCTTGTGAATTTCCTTTTATGAAGATTATATCGATTTTCTCTTTCTTTTGCTATATCTGTGATAGATTACATAATTAGGCCTTTGTTAAGAACATAGAGAATAATTTGGTTTAATATGCGTTATATAAAATTCTTTATATTATTATTAAGAATATACTGGATGACAGGGTAAGGTCGGAGGTATGGTATATGCGCCCCTTAATTAGTAAGTTGCAAAGATAACGATATTAAAAATATATAGGTATATGAAACCAGAGGCTAGGAAGTAGAAAATTACATTTGTCAACTGAAGTCCTGTTAATGAAACTATGGAATTACATGAATCTCATTTCAAATTAATGCAAAAAGATAAACGACAAAGGACATGATAATAGAACATTGAGAGATGTTTTGATCTGGTTTCTTCATTGTGGAATTGGGATGTTTATGGCTAGACATTTGGGCTTATTCCAGTCGGTTGAATTGCATATGATCCGGTTACTTGAATAATGCTGTTTTGGTTGGATGGTTGGGCTTGAATTTCATTTCAAATGAATGCAGATAGATAACCGATAAGGGATAATACAAATAAGAGATTGCTTGGCCTGGTTTTATTCATAGTTAAATTGAGCTGTGTATGGCAGAACATCTGGGCTTGTTCTAGTCAGTCGAATTAGCATATACTCCGGTTACTTGAATATTACTGTTTTGTTGGATGGTTGGGTTGTTCTGGTTGGTTGTTGGGCTTGTTCGATTCAGTTAGATAAGCTTGTTTTGGCTGGTTGGTTGGGCCTGTTATGGTTGGTTGGTTGGCTTGTCCTTGTTGTGGTTGGTTGGGCCTGTTCTGGTTGGTTGGTTGGCTTGTTCTGGTTGTGTTGGCTGGGCTTGTTCTGATGTTTGGATAGGTGTCTTTATGATATCGGTCATAATTTGAACAAAAGGGGAGGGACTGTATACTTAGGTCAAGTAAGCATTGGGTAGGGGAACCCAAGTTCTGAGTCTCCTGTCTTGGAACTCCGGTTGGATGTCTTCCTCCCGGCAGGTCACATGACCAGGTTCCCCTCCCAGAATTCACGTTCAGGTCTTAAAGCTTCTCCCCCTCCTATATTTAGGACACATCTATTGAACAGATGATTAATGGAAAATGTATGTTTAATGTTCAAAGATGGAAATTGAAACAAACTTGAATTGAATGATAAACATGATAAATTTATAGGGAATCCGCATTCCAGGAAACACCTGTCCTGGAATTCCGGTCGCGATATCTTCCTTCCGGGAGGTCACGTGACCCGCATTCCCCTTTTCATTGGGCCTCCTTCAAGGAGGCCACTTTTGCTTGATTTTGACTTGATAAATATTGTTGACAAACTGATTAACAAGTACATGTTGTAAATGATGTTTTGATCTGGGAATATCCCCCAGTAGCAATAAAAGTTGAGAAACGGCAATCATGTCTGAACTGTATTCATTCTCGCAAATAACTTATTGTAGGCCTATATTGACTTGTATAATGAAAATAATATTAAAATAATATTTAAAAAAAAAATAATATACAAAATACATAACAATGAAATATATAGTCAAAGGTTTTACTGAAGGGTCTTATAATTTCAAATTATATCTTAAAGTTCATGATTTTCAACATTTTAAGCAAATTCCAGACATGGTAGAGTAATTGTAGTTTTTAAAACGTACATTAAATACATGTCCCATGTGACCTGCACATGCAGGTAATATGGGCACTTTGGTAATGACGTCAACATTTGAATATTGCAGACAGGGGGGTTGGTGATAATTGTTTTTCTTCACAATAAGAGTTAGAGCAGTAGTTATTGATTCATATAAACAAAGATTAGACTGTGTGTCATTTCGTAATTTTATGCAAATTAGGCAAATGAGCTTAGGGGGTCCATATTACCTGCATGTACCCTATCCCAACAACATCTGGATCGACGAACCTTCGACCAACAAGTTTAGTATGCCGCAGACCTCAGTGCCACATATTTTCTATTGTACTGATCGTACTGAGAGAGTATGCGGCAAGTCTGCTATAAAGAATATTCATGATAAAAGAGTATGCCGCAGATCTTAGTGCCGTAGACTTGTAAACGTACTAAAAGAGTATGCGGCAGGTTTGCGACAGACCTAATTTTCATGTCAAAACCTGAGGTAGGTCTGCGGCAGTTCTGCAGGAAGTATGCAGCGGGCCTTAATTAATTGCTCTCCGATAATCCGGCTTATTACAATGGCTCGTAGGTTGTTTAGATAAATGAACCTCTTCATTACACCAGCTTCATCGTAATCAATCAATAAGGATTTTAAATAAATTTATTCCAAGTCTGGTTATCAATAGCCCGATTACATATTCCCATGACCATGCATCAATAGTTAAGACAGGAAAGTTGCTATTACAAAGTTTGAATTTCATTCCTTGTTTGAAGGTGTTTCTGACTTGGCGAGCTGTTTATGTGACTGTGTTTGATCTGAGTAGAAGTCTGGATTCTGTCCTTCGGCCTGAATATGAAAAAGTAAGTCTAATTTTCTCATGTTTTTGACAATTGTAAAAGATAATGAAATAACTGTAGATAACACGGCGATAAGACAAACTTGAATATTTATTTCACATGAACGAACAAAAATGTTATTTCCATTCAGTTTATATTTTTTATTCTTAAGCTGCAGCCTATGAATATTGTATCTGGATAAAGAAATATTTCATTTCTCTACAACACACTTCTGGTAAATTTTTGGGGAAATGTACTGTTCCATGAAACCTGTAACCATGATTATAGACCTGAATTTTCGTCACACAAGTAGACTACATATTTCAAATACCTGTTATATTATTTTCTTTATCATTATTTACATATCTATCTACATGTATCTTTCAACTGTTATAGTTATCACCTTTGTGTATAAACATGTATTTTGTTCATGGAAGCTATGTTTACACTGCCTCGTTGTGATTGATTTGATGATATTTTTGACAGATCTTTTTGACAGATTACCTTATTTAATTAACTTTATATAATTATATCTAAAATAATAAAGTTATTACACATTGAGTAGAGTCAATGATGAAAAGCTGACGCAAAAAGGAGAGAGTCCGGGAAAGGGCAATGTTGTATATAAAATAGTTTTCACTAAAACTAGTAATTTCAATCTATTTACAGGCCAAAGGAGGCAAAAATTCAGAATTGACATGCCTAGAGTTCATCAATTTTTGGTTGTGTTCCATCTTCGCCCATGCTGTTGCGCCTGATTCAGTTACGAGTAAAAATACTGGTAAAACCACTCAGAAATCACCTCCTATCTTCATCGTTGGAACACATCGCGAAAGCATCATTGGAAATAAAAGAGAGAAAAAGAACAAGGTAAACCTAAAGGTTTTCCCTGTTCATGTTACCGAGGATCAAGGAAAGCAAACAGCGATATGAATTATCCATACTATAACATTTGAGACGAAATATAATGACAATCCTTTGTGTTTAGTTCCTGAACAGTGATGTAGATATTTTCATTTTCAATCAAAAAATAATGTATTATCGAATGAACGTCGATTTTGTAATTTTTAAGATATATCCATGTTCAATTCGAAAATGACAAATATACACAAAATAAGAAATGATATCAAAAGTACAAATAAAGGAGTATAGTGTAGAGAAGCTTGGTGGTCGTCAAAGACTACCAACATGGTTCACAGAAAGAGCGAGAGGGAATGTTTTTGTTTCCTAATTTTTTTCTTTTTCTGATAGATTGACTCTGCTTTTGATGCGATCCGCAAGATTATTAAGAAGAAGCCGTTTGAATGTCACGTGATTCCAAGGTATTATGCAATAGAAAACAGCTTGGATGACAACGATGAAGAGGTAAAATGTAACCATGATTTATTACAACTTATATTAAAATCTTATAGTCTTATATACGTATGAGGAAAACTACCCCTTTGGCAATTGCGCCCAGGGACCCTCTTCCATTAAAAGTTTGGCTTCTGCGCTAAAAAAAAGAAATTAAATAAAAATAAATAAAAAATGGAACACGACTCAGTTTTCACCCAATGAGGATCGCGTATTTGGGACTTGCGTTGAATTGTTTTGAGTTCTATAGAATCCAAACTATTCATGCAAGATGGCCCAGGTCATCTTTTTACTCGGACCAAAAGACAAAATTCAAACTCACACTGAAAGTGCTCATTGCATACCAATTATAATCACCGTAATGATAATTGGTTATCACCAACCAATATTGAACCTAAAAAACCTTATTAGACATAAATTATGAAGTTATTGAATTAGGAAATTGATCTCGTAATTAATGGTTTCTTTTCTATTTAGCTGATTGCTCTAAGGAAACACATAGAGAAGGTAGCAACAGAGGAACCGTACATGGGAGAAGAGATTCCACTAAGATGGCTTAAATTTGAAGAAGGTCTAGCCGCAGGGGATACCAACTACATGTCATTGGACCAGGTAGGAATACTTTTTTATTATACAGAAGAAAATATAAATAATCTTTAACCGAATGCTGTTTTTGTATAATTAACAAGTTAAACAACGTCATTACTAAATATTCATTTACTTTATGATATTGTTCGAAATTTCGATTGAAAATTATTTTATTTAATTCAGGGATATTGGTTGACAAGTAATTTTAAGGCGATTGTGTTTATTCCTAGGCCAAGGAACTCATAAGACCAGTTGGGATAGATTCGGAGAATGAACTGCAGACAATGTTAACGTTCTACCATGATCTTGGCTACATTATCTACTTTGGAGATATGGTAGATCACCAGTCTCTTCTGAGAGACATCGTAATCCTGAATCCTCAGTGGCTGATTGATGTCTTCAAGCAGGTCATCACTATCCTAGAACCCGCAAAGAGAGTGAGATACATTCTTCCGTCATTGACAAAAATAATTAATGTTGATTCTAGTTTTGTGTGAACGATAGTGTTACACAAGGATCGCCAGGGTGATGATATGGGTACAAAATAAGGAAGAAATCAAACAATAAAGCAAAATGATATAAAAGGAGGTAAATTGATTGATGAATTTGTTATATTATATTGAGCTATCAGCTCAAATAAATTATTTTGAAATAATTTAGAAAATGATGTTATTTTAAAGAGCCAAATGTAAATACGGTAAACAAACTTTCTAAAAACCTTATGCAAGGGCATAAAACATTCTGGAACGTTTTTTTTTTCTTTCTTTTCCTTTTTTTTTTTTTTTTTTTGTTACTAGAACTCAAGAATAACTTCGTTTCAATTAAAGCAAAACACACAAAACGAAATCAATTCATCTTCATTTTTATCTCGTTGTGCATATAGCTTTATTTTCCGTTTGCTGAGAATCTAATCCTTGATACTCGAAACACACATTAAGATGTTCTATTAGTGGCTTGTTTCTCTTGGGGATCGTTTTTTTTTTCTATATCTATTATACTGAAGTGTATGTCCACTTAATTTGAATTGTACTAATATGACATTAATAAGACTTGTAAAATATATGCAGGAAGGTATTGTGAGTGATGCTTGGTCTATCCTTGAAGAAGATGGGATCCTAGAGGACCGTCTGATCCAGCATATGTGGCAAGGATTCCTCGAGCAGAAGAAGGCTTTGGTGGAGCTCATGGCCAAGTTTGATCTCATCTGTGAGGTTCCAGTTCAACAACTGAAGCAGAGGCACGAAGATGAAAATGGCGCCAAGGTACACATTTAAATTCAACAGTATCCTTCGGGTCATTTTGTCACATCAGTTGAAATGGTGGAAGGCATCAACTTGGACGTGTGTGTGTGTGTGTGTGTTTATGTGTGTATGTGTATGTGTGTGCATGTGTGTGTGTGTGTGTGTGAGTGTGCGTGTGTGCGCGCGTGTATGTGTTTGTATGTGTACATGTGTTTAACTGCACTAAATTATATTATTAATAGGATGAAATAGACACTACAAGCAAAATGTCTGGATCATTTTTGATCATTCTGCATTTTTTTTTTTTTTTTTTTTTTTTTTTTTTTTTTTTTTTTTTTTTTTTTTTTTTGAGGGCGCTGCTCCGCGGCGACTTCACGGCATCATTTCAGTCTCGTTTCCTATCATTGTAATTATTCTTTGTATATTTTGAAATGTGAGCCACAGGAGTGATTTTTATGGTTATTTGTGCATGACAATAAATAAATTAAATTCCATTCAATCATTGCTACTTACATACTAGGGCCCATACTCATTAACTATCACAGACCTAATTATCATCTGACTGACTGTAATTAGTTGACTTTAGTATGGCTTCATGAATATGGGTCCAGGACTATTAATTTGAAGTTTGGTGCATGAAGATGTATAGACTTTAAAGTGTATTGCTACATATGCAGTGCGTCGCAGCAAAAAGTAAACCCAAATTTAAGATCGTCATATTAAAATTGTATAGCCTGTGACGGATGACTGAGCACTTGGACTTAAAGAAAAAAAGTGTCAACATTCAAAAGTTCCAATTTTGGCGAAAAGCAGCCCTTGCATTTCAATAGTTCAAGAAATCCTTTGTCCCTTATAAATGGACTTTGGAAGGCTGACTTCACTCAAGGAATGAATGTTCAGAAAGCGAGAGTTGATTCTGATTATTGGGATTTGAAGCCTTTAAAAGTATTTCCGTTTGAGGATATATTTCAACGTGTTTTTGTATTTGGATATGATAGGTATCAGATGTACCAGAGGAAGATAAGAAGAGGTATTACGTTCCGTCAAGATTAATGTCTCCTTTCCCAGATAAAGAGATGGTAGACATCAAGTCTTCTACAGACTTTTATGTGGACTTCAGAGGTTTCCTACCAGGTGAGATATTAAAACCAGTATTTGTACACTAATTTTGTATTGTAAAACCAGTGTATATTCATCGTAACATCATAACTGACTATACATATACATGACAGATGTATGTAATCCTCAGTGAGAACTACAGTATCATACCAACAAGAAACTGCAGATAATTTGTATTGCAGACTTACTGGTAACTCTAAAATATAACCATTCTTTACTAATATCACCACAATTTTTGTTTCAAACAGATGGACTGTTTCATCGGTTGATGACAAGGACAGTTGTATGGATGGGTAAACAGAAATATGGACAACCAGTCAGTCTGTTTCATCGTCACATCAGCCTGGTTGCAGATAAGGAACATCGTGCCGTGCTGAAGATGCTTTCCCCTAATGAGGCAGCGATAAAGGTATTGTTGATTTAGTGGTAATAAACATGTACATCAGCATTTATGCGTATTTTATTTTAATAAAATCATAGCCTGACTCTACCCATGAGTTGTAAATCATGGATACCTTGTGTTTCAGCCCCTTTGATTTAATGAAATCCAAAGAATTAAGCGTCACATTTTTATTCTTTTTAGGTGACTGTATTCCGACCCGATGTTTCTGAGTACGATGGAGACTATGCTAGCAGCGGTCAAGGTACTCCAGATCCAAATGCAGTCAAAGAGGTAAACAGTGAATTTTAATCGTAAGGAAGAATATAATACAATACAATGTTCATACAAATACATTTGAAATATGAAGACAATCTTCTATTGAGATGGTATTGTACTTTCCATGATGACATCCATTTGCAGAAAACGGAAACAGCATCGAAGACTTATGATCAAAGCTATAGCTATACCCACTTGCTCTTGCCAAACGCTGTGTGTATCTGTCAGTATAGCTTTTAATTGCTTATTCGTGTTTAGTGATTATTTTGCCCCTTTATTTTGTACAGGTAATGGACTTTGTGACTCGAACGCTGGAAAGCTTGAGACTTCACTGGGCGAAGAGGATCAGGTATGATCTTTGTTTCCCTTGCCAAAAGTGTGGTGAGAAGAAACTTTTCAAAGAATGCTCCAACGAGTCTATCAAGTCGCTACAGTGTGGACTACATGCAATCCCTATAAATTGGATAAAATCGAAGTATGGTATGTAATTAAGGGTTCTGTCAATATTTGTATAACTATTATTTGTAATGATTCTCAGATAATATACCAAAAACATGAACGGCCATTTGTAAAAACACAAGCATTATCGTCTTTCAAGACCGACAAATGGATAGCTCTAATAATGTTAGGTTTTAAAAGGGGAAAAACAAAAACAGACAATAATCCTTCCAGCATAGGAATGGGATTAACCATACTTTAGATTTGGAATGGTATATACAGATCTTCCAAGGACGTCACCCTTAGTATAGATCGAGGGACGTGAACTATCTTAGCCATATGACGTGCTATGTGTAATAATTGTATTGATGTAACATTATGCAATTCGATGCATGATAATTTGAAGAGATACACAAAGCTCCCATCTGAGAATAAATTCTTAATATTTGCTATGCCATTTTTCCTCCATGAAATCTGATGTAGGGATAGTTACAGGGGTTGATTCAAGCAGTGTGAGTCCAATACCAGGCAGCAGATCGGGTGAGTATATGCCGACGGCATACATACTTCTTTCAAATCTTAAGTATGGTTACTGTCAAAGGAAACATTGTGAATTTTTAAAGATTTCTTAACAGTTCAATGGGGCATCACATATATTTTATGGCATAAACTTTTTAAGTTATTTTTATATTTTAAGTATATTGTTACGTTTTTTATATTAACCTTTTAATATATAGTTGAGTTTGTCACTTACAGAAAGCCCAAATCTAAGATAATGATGAGAGCATAATGGAATAGTCAGAACTTAACGACAAGAAACTTAGGTATGTTTTATATTACCCCATATTTCTAGTCAATCTTTTTTTCCTTCAAAGTATCCAAAGAAAGCAGAATATTGAGTGACATTTACTTGAGTGATCTGGCACAGAAGATAGGATCTGAGTGGCGGCTTCTAGGCATCAAACTGGGTTTGATCCCAGCTAATATTGATCACATTAATGAAGACAAACTGACGGCTGTGGATCGTAGACTAGCCATGCTGTACCTATGGAGGCAACGCTCTTCATCCGGTGTGAATAGAAGGAAGATGATTGAAGAGCTTTGTAAGGCGCTGAAAACGTGCGATAGGACGGATCTTGAAGAAAAGATCAGAGAAGATGCAGGGATCTAATATCTATCTCTGTGTACTTTGTAACACTGAACTATTACAAAGTACTTCTGACTGAACTACTTCTGGCCTCAAAATCATTATCCATATTGAAGAGCTTTGTAAGGCTTTGGACAGGTGCGGTAGGACTGATCTTGAAGAAAAGATCAGAGAAGATGCAGGGTTCAGATAACTTTCAAATGCAACTCCTGCTGGACTCAGTGAGATCACAATACACATAATTTGTGTGTATGTGTGTGTGTGTGTGTGTCATAATATAGTATTACGAAAAATACATTGGTGTATTTGTTAAATACTATTTTAAGTCAAGAAATCTAGGATATTGAATGGTAATGAACCATTTTAAATCATAATTAAAGAAAAACAGCTTTGATTTGTTTTCTTTGTTGTAAAGTTCCAATATGTCAAAGCGAATCAGGAACTTTAAACATTTTTCTACCACTCTTGAAGTTTCCAACCATTTATCATGTTCATTTATTGTTTTGTATTTATGCTATAATTTCAATTTTCAGAAAGACACTGAATCCATACTGCTCTTTTCCTTAGTTGCATTGATTTTTTTTTTTTTTTTTTTTTGTGGTTTGCCTAAACAGGGGGCGTAATGTAGCGCCTTGTTTGTGTATTTTGAAATGTATATAGCAGTACTTCAATAAATAACGTATGTCAGAATGCAGTATTGTGAATGTGACATGGATTGCGATGGTAGCGTGATAAGAATGTAAGATTTATTCATGATTAACTGTATATTTTTTTAATAGCAACTAAAGTTTTGGTAAGAATGTAGCACTAAATTTCCTGAAAAAAAAAAAAAAAAATTTCATGTGTCATGAAAGAACAAATTGCTGTTGCTACTCGTGCACGTTTCACTATCATTAGTATCAATCTGGTTTAACTCAAGTTTCGTGTGACTTAATATTTACAAACGTAACTTGTATGTAAATAGGTGTATGTAACGATGGAAATCCTGTGTGAAACATCGTTTATCTCATTTCATGATAAATATTTTCTTTATTCACTAAACCTGTCATATATCCGGTAAATTAATGTAGCGATAAACCAGCTATCACTGTTCAAAATAGCGAAAATACGTACTCATTTATGTCAGTTTTATTTGTTGATGTAATATACGGTTGTATAAATATGGTAAAGCGTTTGGGAAGTCCATATAACCTTTCTTCTCCAGCCCTTATTTTTCTTAATTCATTATCTCTCTCTGCTCCTCATTCTCCCTTTCTATTCCTTCTCCTTCTCCTTCGTTTTATCGTATATCCTTTTTTCCGTTTTCCTAATCTTCAAATTATTGTTATTGCATTGTTAAAGGTAAGCAACGTGCATTTTAATTAGTATATTAGTGTTCATACTTGATAATATTGATAACGTGATGTACCAAATTGGATGTTATCTACATGTAGGTCTATTCGTGAAAATTTAAATAACTTTTTTAAATATGATTTCAGAAAATACATACAGACTCGTTACATAATGTTGAATATACATATGGTCATGTGTCACAAGTTGGGGTATAGTAAAAGGGTGGAGGCGTTACATTTTGGAGGGAAAATTATCACATTTTTTCACATACCATGTAAATGATGTACAGTCATAAGCTATGCAATAATTCATATTGTAGGTAATTTATCAGGCTACATGTCTGTGAAGTTTCAGCTTCGTTATGCTCATAGTTTTAATACAAAGATACTTTTAGTGGAGTAGGGTAAGGGGTGGAGGATCCTACGATGGAGGATCCTACGGTGGAGGCACGTGTTAAAGCATGGGGAATTTCCATGTTTGTTACTTTCTTATTGTTTGCTGCGTTATATCTTGCAGCCAATTGGTCTTATGGGTTGAGTGATATATCATTGTCTTGGGAATTATGTGGTTCTAGATAAATGTGAAGAAGATTTTTCAAAAGTAATTTAATCAATTAATTAATCAATTAAAACATACTTAATGCACACAACCTAATAGACAATGCATTGCAGGCATAAAAAATTGTCACATGCAATTTTATAACAATAATTGTTATTTTTTCGCCATTTTCTTTGCATGCATGTAAATACACAATTAAGTAGAAACATATTATTTGCAATAAACTTTGTTTGAGTTGTAATCCAAGTGTAAAAGACGGGATTTCGTCCCTTTTTGCACTATTTTTTCTTCTTTTTTTTGACACCCTGTAGCGCCGTTAGAAAAAATTATTTTGTATTACAAGTTTATATTTTTTAGAAGCATATCGTCTCATTAAGACAATCCAAAATGATTTATTTCATTTGGTGAAAAGATTAAGAAATTATTCGCCGGTAAAATTTTGAAGTTTTTCAAACCATTGTTCCTGTAACACTCTGTATAGCTTTTATTACACACCTTATACAGGCACAAAAATATGTAATGGAGGTGTCACATTTACCGGGTAAATTGAACGGGTTTTCGCCGTTCACCGAAAAACAACAAATTCCAACACGGCAATAGAACGGCACCGGCCACATTACATTTTTTTTAATTTTCACCGGGTCGGTGTCGTTCTATACCGGGTCTGTACCGTTCTATACCGGGTCTAGACCAGGTCCTAGCCAGCCTGGTACCGGGCTGACCGTCCTCATATATAGTCCACGCTTTCCTTTTGACCGTGTGATTGCCGCTTGCCCGCCGGCCTCAACGCTCTCTGACAAGAAAAACAAAATTGTTTTCTTCGCCGGGTGACTCACCGTTTCCGACCGTTCGCGACCGTGCGAAACAAGTTGATACGAACGACGGGACACGGAGGATACCCGGAGATAATACACGGTGGGTCGGTGATGACCCGTCTTCTGATTTTGCCTTCGGTTCATGCCCGGCGAATATTTTGAGCATGACTGAGCATGCTCAAAATTTTCGCCGGGCATGAACCGCAGGCCTCGGTCGATGGAGACCCGGTGTAAGGGCGGTATAATGGCATTGTAAAGACGGTTTATGAATGGTGTAAGGACGGAACAAGCGCTCCTCACCCGTCCACAAAGCGGTCGTGCACGGTGGTGGTCTGAACTGGCAGATCTTCCCTTATGGTGTCTTAAAATCACTTATATGGTGTCTTCAAACCGCCCTTTGTTTTCGAAGCTCTCGATCTCGTCGCTCTCTTTACAGGTCTAGAGAGGAATGATATTTAAGCTTTTCAAACATACATTCTAATCTGAATAATTTTTATTGTCGTTGTCGGGGAGAAGAATTTAAAATTGGGTCCTTTTATGGACATTTAATTTAAAGTAATGTCGATTCTTTTTTTAATGTTTGCTTTGTTTTGTTTTACATTAGTTTCTAAAGTTTTATTATAACATTTTTGGAAATAAACAGTATACTAATTTCCCAATAAGCTTCAGTATACCGTAGTTTGGTCTCATACGTTTTTGCCCAAATTACATGTTTATTTTATATCTACATAAAACAGAAATTGTGTTAGTTTTATCGAATATTATTTTAATTTCTCCGCGAAAATGTCCCCGTGCTTTTGAAATGATTAAATCCTGTTATATCAAATGAAATATTGTTATCATGATGAAAGTACTTTTTCATCTTTTTTTTAATCATTATAATGAATTGTCTAATACTTTTTTCATAATCATTTCATTGCAATATTCTTTTAGCCAAATTATAACCCCCATAGAATCACATCAAGAAAAATGTCTACATCATTCATAATTCCGCAGTTTGGATGTTTTTGTATGATCCATGGATTAGTTTTTTGTTTATTTTTATTTTCATTGTTTTACACACGACCACTTTGAGTGATTTTACTGTGATTAAATAGATTAATCAGAACTATACAAGACAATACCTTAATATAATTTTTGTATTAATAAAAATACATGCATAATGCCATTGTATTCTATATCTGAGAAACCGTCTTTAAACCTGGTGTATAGTTTTGGTAGCAAAAAAGGAATTGGCACAAAACCGATCAAATGTAGTTACATGTTGTCCACATTGCACTAAAAGATATGTGTGAGAGATCTTGTGACATTCCTTTCAATATTTTCGATGAATTTCATTTATAGAGTTTGAATATAGCGCAATCCAACTGCCGTTTATACCTCTGCTGACAGATTCGCACGCCCGAGGTTACGGCGTGAACTAGTGCGAACGATCTGTGTGTAACACCCACACAAGAGAATCCCCATTGGTTTTCCACGTGAGCGCTAACCTGCGACGGGTCCCCGACTTATCTTTTTTTATCCTAATATTATGAAATCAAGGCACTAAAACGAGATTTCAAGTACTACAATTTGCTTTATTATAGTTATTGGATTCAATCTATCATAATTTATCTTAATGTGAATCAAAATAAATTTTTCTTTCTCCCAAAACTATACACCAGCTTTAAGAATGCCAAAAATACGAATTTTGTTACCCATAGATTGTATATAATTCATGTAATTAATTCAATATCAGTAGGGTATATAGTTATGTTTGTGAGATAGCAATATGAACCTACACAGAATCGGAAATACAAAAAGAAACTTACCCAGGCATTTCCCGACCGAACATTTAGGGAAAAGGTGCCTAAAATGGGAATTAGTTGCCTTTGCCCCCCCCCTTTATCGAACGCCCCTCCCCTAGAATAAATAAATAATGATATACATGTATATGAATGGATGAAGTGACCCGTGTGGAACGACTCCTACCCTGCATGGTTGTTTGAATAATGATGGGATATTGGACGACCAAAGATCAAAACGCAGACCCCCTATATATCAATAATAATAATCAAAATATACAAAATATCGTTATTTCAAAATGAAGAAACTTTTTTGGGGGAAAAAAATCCTGTGAGTTTTCCCGTCTTTAACTCTAAGATAGAACAATATAATAAGAACGACCAATGTGATATCGTATAAAATCTATTATAAAGTGTAAATAATTAAACCAGCACTGAATTGATATGAAAACTGAAACAGAGGCTAAAAGTAAATGTAACAAATGCGACGAAATATGGGCCCCTATAAAACTATAATTTCCGAGTAAAGCAGCCCCCAAATAAAGTTGATAATCACCTCCCTGTTTATGTCATATGATTTATTCCTTATGGTATATAGTACTTTTGTTTTGTAAAAATATTACTCTGGGCATTAGTTTTTAACTGAAATTCATTTAGATATTGATTGATCTTGTTGGTAAACAATCAAGGGGACAACTGATTTAAAAGCATAGTTTTCATGTACTAGGAGTTTTCAAGTTCAGCCACAAGGGGGCGTACTTGATGCGGAAAAAAAAGGGGGGTGGGGTTATCGATTCATGTTGCCCGACCTCACCGCGGTCCATATCCGTCCTGTAAACGGGCATGAAACGGGCGCGGCGTCCTCATTCAGTCCTTTTACCGCCCTTTTAACGACTGGTCCGGTTTAAGACCGTTCTGAAATACCCGGTCATCACCCGGAAAAAAACCGGCAAGAGTTCGGCCGTTCTTTAAAAATCCTTTCGGGAACGGGTGCCCAGCGGGCTCCTATGAACGTGTTGGACGGGCTTCAACCGCTTCACCGTGTGCCTCACCGTTTGCCGCCGTGTGCACAAATTTGGCCAGAACGGTGCCCCAACACGGCTAATGTGACACCTGCATAAATCATCTTCCTTTCAATCTCTGCTTTCAATATATATACATACTTTTATACATTTCTGACTTACTGCTAAGAAACGAGAGATGTTTGATTGTGACAATGTACATTTCTACAATTTTTTGGACGTGTAACGCATTTTCCACCCAACTCATGACATGTGGCCATATACTTTAAGGTACCTTACCAAAAGATAAAGCCGCGACACGCTGCGTGAACGCCGCACAGCAGCGCTTTATACCGGATGTACTAATCCCCTCCAATTAAGTCAATGGAAAAGTAATAGGGGAACGGTATATCATGCCCATAAGCCCGCTGTGCGGCGTTCACGCGGCTTTATCTTTTGGTACGGTACCTAAGATGGATTTATAACCTCATCAAATAAAGCTTCGTCATCATTGGATCATTTAAATGTTGAGGGAGGTATACATCAACGTGATTATTTCCAATATGTTTTAATTGGAAATCTATTGAGATTGATATTCCTGAATTATCAATTCTCGATAAAATAATGAACCATCAAATATGTTATATTGGTCTATTTGCGAAGGAGGACTTATGAAAATAATTTTTTGAAAGATGTGATTTTCAAAAAATTAGTTTAAAAAAAAATCAAAATATATACAGACACGTAATATATTTCATATCCATACCTTTAATATGGATTTAAATTATAACATCATTCATTGTCACTTGATCATTGATCTACATAATAAACGTGATCTTTACCAAACAAAGTGTATCTCTGTAACTATAAATTAGTGTTCATACTTTATGTCCTGAATGCACCAGTAATCTACTTATTTTCTGGGCTTGTGTGACTTTATTTTTTTACTCTTCTTTAAATGCATTATCCAATGTTAACCTATGAAAATTATTATCACTTTTAAGTTATTTTTGAATTATCAGTACTCAATAAAATTATGTACCGACAAGAATGTTTAAAGGAGGAGTCCGGGCTGAAATTAAAAAGTTTTGTAAAGTAAAGTAAAAATTTAACAAACACAACACAGAAAATTTCATCAAAATCGGATGAAAAACAACAAAGTTATGCATTTTTTTAGGTATTGAATTTTTTTATTAAAACAGTTCTTGGAATTGTCTCATTGTCTCATTTGAATATTTGAATATTCAAATGAGCGAAATGATGATGTCACAGTCCCCCTACTTCTTGTGTATTTTATTATATGAAATCCTATTTTTCTCATTTTTTTCATATATTGGGTATACAGAAAATCTATCCCTCATAATGAAATAGGTAAAAGCACTAGTGACCTTGAACATTCCACAAGGATTAATCCCTGTTTTTATGTCCTTGGGGCAGAAAATCTTGATAATTGGTATTTCATACAATAAAATACAAAGAAAGTAGGGGGACTGAGACATCATCAGTTTGCCAATTTGAAGATGGCAAAAACTGTTTCCTAAAAAAAATTCAAAACCTAAGAAAATTCATAACTTTGCTATTTCTGATCCGATTTTGATGAAATTTTCAGTGTTGTGCTTTTTAGATTTTACTTTATTTTTTCTAATAATGCAAAATCCAGCCCGGAGGAGTCCTTTAATATGCAGGTTTATTTGCCAAGAACTTAAAATGATTTTTTTTTTCTCAGACAATCAGATACAAATTCATAATGTATTGTATAGCATGGTATGAAATACGTATAATATAAGTTTTCCCGGTCAATTTTAAATTCTTTGCAATCGAATTTGTTACTGTCCAATCAATTTAAACGTTACCTCATGGAGCAGAGCTATTGGTCAATTGAATTAACGTGTAGACTTTTAATCGCGATCACATTTCGGACGAAAATGCTTGTAAAAAATGTCAAATTGATCGGAGATAGGTTAAAATTGACTGGGGAAATTCATAATAATATTGTATAGAATTAATAGAGCGCCAATTATCTAATTACCTGTTCAGTGGCGCAGCTTATATAGTATACTCTACTATAAACAATAATTTATAACATGCCTCATTATCATTTGATCATTGTCATGAACATCAATGAACAGAATTACGTCAATGTTCTATTTCGATATGTTTGTTAGTCCAAACAAAACAATTTTGTGCCTGTTTTTGTGTAAAATGGATCATTAAGCCTTTGCCGCTCTTCAGATAATTATATAAATAAATGCTAGTAAATATCATGCAATGCACCAGATTGAAGTTTTCATACTTATTTTCTGAATTTGTACACTAGTTGAAAACCGTAAGTTCACAATATGTTTACTTATTATCTACAGTAAAACAATTATCGTAAGAGGATGTAAAGCCATACCACTAATTAAATTTCGAAATGCTATCAATCAGGAATAATACGGGCTTTTCCCAAATAGGATTTCAACATCCAATTCGGAGTGAACGTCAAAACTACAAGAAGCAAGTTCCATACACGACCTTCACGACGTGTTTTCATTGATTCTTTTATGTTCTCTTCATGGAAGGATATTTACTCGCAATAACCAAGCTAAATAGCTTATGCAGAGCAACATTGTCGACCAAAAATGTTGGGAAACATGTGGACCTTCATATCCTTCTCCATCTGGCATTTGACTCCAATGACGTGTATACACACAATAAAGAATCCTAAAGTAAAATGGTAGGCCTATTTCCAAATAATCCCAAAAGTCATGAGAGAAATTTTCATAGTAATACGAAATTTGCTTGGTTATATCAAAGTTTTGGAGGAACTCTGCGGAACTTATTACTTTAAGTGATTTGCGTCTGTGAGTGTGTGTTGACTTTACATATCTATCTCATTTTCACACAAAATTTAGTCGATAACAAAACCCATGTCAAGTTATTTATCGCATTTTTATAAATTTATGCTACTTTAATCTGAATGGATTTGCATTTTTGATAGCGTTTGTTGTTTTGATTTTGCTCTTACTGTTGCACAATTCGAAATTTACATATTCACAAACAATGCGCCGTGTTTATCCAAGCGTAACGATACTTACTTACTTAGATACAACATACAACGATACAACACACAAAATTGGTACCAAAAGATGCGGGAGTTACTCTTTCAGAATATGTATACCGAGTGAGTCAAAAAAAAACTTTACACCTAGAAAAATGTCAATAAAAAGAAAACTAAATTATAAATCCTAAATTATTTTACATATTCTGAAAGAGTAAGGCGAGGGATCAAAAATGTCGATACCATGCCCGCCGCGGCCTCTCTTACTTTCGCGTCCGGGCCGCATTTTTGGATTAACCCCGGCAGGCGGCGGCCGGTAGTAGGCTAGCGGAGTGCAAATAAGTATGCGCTAGCCGCGGCCTGCCGCTCAGAGCATGACTTCAGTAAAACCTGGTTTTAATGACGTCGTTTGGCCGCGGCTGGTAGGCAGGGCAGCCTCCCCCGGCCAGCCGCTTACATTAATGAGATCGTCTGACCATGGATCGTAATAAGATGGTCTGACGCATCTCTTTTGATTTCTATGGTCTGACGTAGCGTAGACCTTGGGGTTGGAGTATGATGGCGCTCGTTAAGCTGATGCACATTTTAGTGTGCGCGCTCTTTAATTTCTTGACTTTTTTCGGATTTTAGGATTTGAGGGTGAGGGACAAGAATAGAATATATTCGTAGTGCATATTATTATCTTTTCCCCGAATATCTAGTTCCAGTGGCGTATCTAGGGTCAAGTGCGCCCGGGGCAAATGTTGACTTTGCGCCCCCCCCCCCCCCGGTCTACTCCAGTTCTGTTCAACGATTTGCTTTAGTTTATGAGTGGCATATACATGTCCCCAGACCTGTGGATGATTTGCTGTCCATGCATACACGTAGCTTATCAATTTTTATTTACCTCTGCAAATATTTTTAATTTAATGCGAGCGCGAAGCGCGAGCGGAAAATTTTGAGTTATTTCATTACTCGAATCTTATACACTGTTCGTCATAAAGGTGGAATATTTTTTTCTGGCTCAAGCGACATTATTTTGTTCAGTTATTAATTTCTTGAATGTGTTTGTCACCGCTTTCACTTTCTGGGATCCTGGGTATATCTTGGATGTTCCCTCAACCCTTCCCGGGGATTTTTCTTCAAAAAAGTTTGTCACCCCCAGAAGATGCCCCTTTTTGTCATTTTTTCTTATTTTTGGGGCCTTTTTTTGTTCACGCGACCCACCCAAGCCCCCTCAGTCCTATCCCAAGGAAACACGTCTGAGGTGGAGATTTGTTATTGTTCTTTAGATTAAATCTAGATTTATGGTTACAGGCTCGCTTCATTTGTCTAGGGGAGGGGTCAAAATTTATTTTGATTGGGGTTCAACATTCATTTTATTCATTTTTACACCATGGAAATTTCTATGTTCCCTAAATTGTATTATAAAATCTCAACCAAACATAAATCAAAATAAAATATTATCAATAATGACTATTTACAGCCTTGTCATCAAGGCTTAACAAAATTTAAAGGGAAAATGACGATAATTAAGGGTTAAAGGTGGTTTTTCATTTCTTTTGTTTTCAGCATAAAGATGGAATAAAATATTCCAAATTTTCACCAATCTCGTTTTTACTTCAACCCCTCCCCTAGACAAGAGACCTTAGCCTGTCCCCAGAAATATACATTTAACTTAAAGAACAATATAAAACAGTACACCTCAGTCGCGTTTCCTGGGTTGCCAAAACTTTTTTGGAAAAAGGTCCACGTGAAGGGTTGGGAGAATGTCCAATATGTAGCCAGGGTCCCAAAAAGTAAAAGCAGGGACAAACATATTCAAAAAATTAAAGTCGGAGCAACATCATGTCGCTATAGCGGCAAAACAATATTCCACCTTTATGACGGACAGTGTATTTAAGAATCATGAATACAAATTTCGTTATCAACGAAGCTACAATAAAAAGTAAAAAATGGGGTGTCAAAAGGCCTATTGCACAAAATATTTTAGAAGGTGTATGCTTCGGATTCTTTTTAGTAGGAAAATAATAATGTTA
>CALNVZ010000641.1:35658021-35665213 GCA_940671915.1 Paracentrotus lividus | reverse complement strand
GATACCAACCAACCAATTTTGCGGCTTACCAATTCAACACACTCACCATTCGCGAGACCCCATTTCATATACCATTGAACATGACGAACGACAGAATAACCAGTGTCTTACCCAAACCAAAATACACTCATATTGAAAACACCAACTCACACCACACTTGATATACCCATACACACACATTGGTGCCTGACCATTTCGACATACCATTCAGTCTGCGATACCATTAATTACATTGACGATCATTTTTGTAAGGGAGACTAAGTTTAGGTAAGTCTATATTGACCAAATAAATATAAACAAGACATTTAACAAATGACTTATTTACATTGGTCACATGACTAACAAATGACATGTAGACCTACAAATGACTTATTTATGGGCAGAGGCTAGGCCTACCGGCACACGTAACAGTGATTCGCGGTCAAACCACACATGCCGACGTGGTAAAAACAAAACGACATCGAATGCAACGCCCAAGAACATGAAGAATTAGATCCGTCTCAGGATATCGTTGAAAATGCTTTTAAAGACCAAGGTAAGTTTATGTCATATTCTATTTTTAACGCGAATCCCGAACATGGAAGAAATTGTGATGTTAAATTTTTATTGTAGCCCCACATGCTCAATTCCACGTTAGTTGTATGCTTATATCATGGAATACTAGTAATTTGTAGTTGCAGAACACGCTCTATACTCGGATGGTGTGCTGAATGATTATAGTTATGATATGATGATCAATAATTAGTATCATTGAATATATTCATGTAAAGAATCAAAGGAAAGAGTTCCTCTTGCGACAGCCACTCCAAAAAAAAAAAAAAAAAAAAAAAAAAAAAAAAAAAAAAAAAAAAAATCGATAACAACACACCTGTGCGCATGCGTCTCTATAATTTATCGGACGTCAACCTTTTGCTATTCAAAATTGATTAAAAAATTAAAAAAAATCCTCGGCAGTGCGCAAGCCGTCTCGTTGGTGTAGTAGTGTGAGAGTGAGACAGTGACGCTGGTGTCTCGGGTTCGTCTCCCGCTATTCCTCTTGTGTTTTTTTACTAAATAAACTGGAAGTTGTGTTTTGTTGTTATTTTTTAATTATTAAAATATATAAATTTTTTAATATAACCCTAACCCTAACCCTAGTCTATGTTTAAAATATTATTATAAACAATTTCCGCATGTAGGCCTATATTTTTCAATTTGGGTGGCTGTCGCAAAAGGAACTCTTGCCAAATCGAATTTTAATTTGTAAAAGATGAGGTGGTGCAGCTCCCCCCCCCCCCAAAAAAAAAAAAAAAAAAAAAAAAAAAAAAAAAAAAAAAAAAAAAATGAAATAAATCAAAATATTTTTTATTTAACATTTATTTTTCATTTATTTTTTATGCAGAATGCCAGACATCTCCATGGTATCTACAACATCTCTATCACACTCAACATAGCACAGCAAAGTGTCAACCACAGTCACAGATGAAGCTTCGCAAACAGAAGTATCACTCAAACTCTTTACATCTATCCTACGAAGCCAGACAGCTTACAGACCCATCGGCTTTCACGCGCTCCAGATTCATAGAATGTGTTTCTTCGTCAGACGATTCCTGCTTCTTTTATAGGGCCTACGGTGAGTTGTTTTTATAATTGTTTACATATTTTTGCAATAATGTATGATCATGAGCAATGTATACACGTACATAACAATATTTCTATTATTTAATTTTAACATAAATTATTTCCCCCTTTTACATGATTGAAGGTGATCATGCTGAGCTATTTGTTCAACTTTCTGAAAGAGAAGGCATCAAAATGAGGTACTGGAATGGATTCAAAACACCGAAAGCTTCTCCAGCTAGATCTGAGGTATTTTCACTTCATGTTCTATAATTCTGTACTTGAATCTGTACATGAAAAATCATTTTTAATAACAAATCTCACCTTTTAGAGGGAGTGTATTTTAGATATTGGACTAAATGGTTAATTTAGCCAATTGAATGCCAACATTTCTTTAATTAGAGCTTTGCAATATTATTGTCATTGCAGGTATTTTTTTTTTTTTTGTTTCACATATTTAATTGCAATTTACTTATATATTAGCTTATAGTACATTATGTCTCATATTTTTATGTTGGAATTAAGACACCTTTCCAATATGGAGTGGCATGCCTACTTGAAAGAGACTCAACAACTGCTTGAACGCCTTTTTTAAACACAATTTGTACATTTTAAACTGATTTTTTTTTTTTTTTTTTTTGTAATGATTTTTTTAAGTTATGAATGTTATGTTATAATTGCTTAATGTCACATTATTGCAAACACTGAATTCACCTGGCTGGATAATAGGTTAGAGCGGTCCGCAGACTGTAGTTATTTAGTTAACTTTGCCCAGGCCTGGCAGCCCCAGCCAGGTGAAAACAGTGTCTTAATATTTTTGTGTTCTTTAATAACATGTTTTTATATGGAATCAATTTTATTTATATTGTATGTCATCTCTCTGCCGAATAGAATAATAATAATAATAATAATAATAATAGTAATAACTAATTTGAATGACTATTTTATTAATTTAGTATTTAATAATTTAGTAAATTTGAAAATCAAATGAATTCATGTAAGGAATAAAGATCATGATGAGAGAGACAAATATTTCAATTATTATATAGATGTCCTTCCAGGGATTTTATAATGCCTGTCTAATAATTCTCTTTGTTTTAATGGCCTTATTTTTCAGGAACATCGTTCAAGGTTATTCACTGTGTATGAAGAATTCATTATGACACTTTTCTGTCTTCGACGTGGTTTTACAAATCGTGGACAGGCAGATACATTTGGAATTTGAACGTTTTGAAATTTTCTGGACCTTAAACTGCGACCACTTCTCATCAAATGGCCAACAAAGGAACAAGTTAGGGCAAGTCTTCCGAAGAGTTTTAGATATTTCAAGAACACTAGAACAATTATAGAGTGTACTGAAATATTTAACCCCATCAACGCCTTGTTCCCAAAGAATAACTTGGTCATCTTATAAACATCACAATACTCCCAAGCTCTTAGTTGCAACATTTCCAAGGGGTACCTTCATTTTTCTCTCTCAGCTTTGGAGGTAGTGTATCAGATTAAAAGATCACACAAGAATCTGGTTGCTTGAACCACATTGAACATGGCGATGGCGTCATGGCTGATCGGTGTTTTCTCATAAATGACCTCCGAGCAAAATGGGGGAGCAACATTAAAACATACCACCATTTGTACATTGGAAGCAACTCAACACAAACGCAACAGTCAAGACACGTCGCATTGAATCAGCAAGGATTCACGTTGAACGTGCTATCGGACGATTTAAAACTTTCTCAGAGTATTGAATGGAGTTGTACCTTTGTTGAGCTGGGGGAATATTTGCTATTTGTTATTGGTGAAATTTCCAAGACAAGCTGAACTTCAGATACATGCTATTTCCTGCATTTCTATTTTTTATTTATTTATTTTTTTTTCTATTCTGCATAATGTTCTTGTATTCAAACCTTTATATTACACTGTACCACATACTTTACTTTGTTTGAATGTATTGGATGCAGTGAAATGCAACATGTCATGTATACATGTACATATTCAAAGCAATACGTATACACAATTATTATATTATTTGAAGTGAAGGTGGTGATTGGGAATTTCTTCATTTGAAACCAATATTTTCGAATTTACATTTATGCGTTTTAATTTATCATTTTTTTTTTTTTTTTTAATTTTTTTTTTTTAATATAGGTTTTCCCGCTCAATTTCATTTTTCGTTCACTCAATTTCACATTTTAATCAAACGATTTAACGTAAGTTGCGATCGCGCTAACGCATCGTCAATCAAATTCATTTTTATTCACTCAAATTCCCTATATTTGCAAACGATTCTTCATAGCATTAGTGCGAATTCACATTAGGAGCATACAATTTCATGTATGTGCACTCATTTTAATTTACAGCTGGCTTCGGCATAATTTGTCGTCCTTCGTTCAAACAAATTCACGAATAAGCAATCGAATTGTAAATAAGTGCATACAATTTTAAATTTTATTGATACTTCAGTGAAAGCTTATGATGGTTTCTCACTTATCATAAGACGGATTAAAGACTAGTTTGGGACAGTTTTGAGACGGTTTTGAGACAGTTGCGGAGACGTTTCGGGGACGTCTCAGAGATGTATGGCCGAATCTCCGCGCCGTTTCATGAGTCGCAGAAAGTCGAACATGCTTAAAACTATGAAATATTTCGTCGCGACGAAAATATTTTTGTGGACGTCGAGTCGCAGAGACGTCTCCGCGAAGTGAGATACTTATCATTTCGAGGCTTTTACAGTCGTGTAAAATAGCATGTTTGTTTATTTTTGTTTTTTGTTTACAAGTCTTTATTCCGAGATGCCTTGCTCGTCAGGAGATTGATGGCTAGAAATTATCAACCATAATGATCAGAGGGATTTTCAAAAACAAAGTATTTATTGTTCTATTAATGAAATGTCGTATTCATCTGTATTGCGTTTCATACAAAATTAATGCACATCCAGAAAATTACAAACGCTGTCTTGTCTGACGATTTCATATTTTATAATTCGTACGCTGCATGACTGAGTCATATTTTGTATTGAGTGCTAGTTTGTGTGTTCAATTTCAAAATTAAAGATTAAAAAAAATCCAATACAAAACATTCGAAAGTAGAAACTCGATTGAACATTGAGAATTTTGTACATGATATAAGATCACGAAATGGGAGATTATATCCCTCCACAATCTTATTCTTAAAAATTGAGGTGCGTAGTATGGTCATATTCCTGAAAATTAAAGAGCTTAATTAAATTAAGTGCACAAAGTAGGAAATAGAATTCCTATTAATGAAATTGTTTGCCCAAAAGCATGCCCGTCCCAGGTTTCGTTTTAAATTGAATGAACGAATCGGGAAATTGGTGCATGAAATTGACCATTGAATGAAAATATAGTGAATTCGTTTGCACCGAACAAAAATGTTAGCGCCGATAAATGAAATTGAGTACACCAAAAGAAAATTTGTGTGCACGTAAATGAAATGCCTTGCTCGAATCGAAAATTTGTATGATCCAGCCGGCACGAAAGCGGCAGCTGTGTGAATTTGAGTGCACATAAATAAAATAGCGTGAGGTAATGATGAACTTGAACGGGATAACCTATATAAATTTGTATTAGACTTTTCCATTCTTCTCCATCCTGGTCTCTCTCTCTCCCTCTGTCTTCCCCTCTTGTTCTCCTTTCACTTTTACTCTTACTCTGTGTCTTCCTCACCCTCTCACTCTCTTCCTCCTATGCTATTTAAGTGTATTGGCCTCACAAATTTGCCTTTTAGTACAGTAAGAACACTATGATGTCTTGACAGGCTATTTACTATGTAATCCTCGTTAACAATTCAGAGTATCTGCTATCATGATAACGTTAACTATTATGCTATATATTTTTTATAATTTATGTTGTACTATGTAAAAATGAAATTTTGTAAATATGTTTTATCGAGTTAAAAGTATAGACCATTATTATTATTATTATTATTATTATTATTATTATTATCATTATTATTATTATTATTATTATTATTATTATGTATAGCCCGATTATGTTGAAATAGATCTGTTTTAAATCAAGAAGATATTTAGTTGCTTCATTTCTATTGTTTTTACATAAAATATGGCCTTAAAATGATGACCAGCTAAAATAAGTCATTTGACTAATATTTGGCTTTTTCTGACTAATTAATTCTAGTCATCTGACTAAATCCAAAAGTGCCTGAAATGACCAAACTTTAGTCATTTAACTAATTAATTCTAGTCATCTGACTAAATCCAAAAGTGACTGAAATGACTAAACTTTAGTCATTTGACTAATTAATTCTAGTCATCTGACTAAATCCAAAAGTGTCTGGAATGACTAAACGTTAGTCATCTGACTAATTAATTCGAGTCATTTCAGACATATGGCAGGACTAATTTTTATTAGTCAAAATGAATCATTTATGTTTACAGTGTATAATCTTCTAAAAATGAATAATGTTATAAAAAAATCAATACAAACATGTTAAGTTAATGGTTTACATTCAAATCAGTGCTTCCAGAGAGATCTTTATACAAAAAAGAGGGTAAAAACATACTGTCCGGTATTTCCTACACTGTAGGGAACGCCGGACAATTTACGATGACGTCATTATTTGCATATAACTGCCTCAACAAATATTTGATTACCTCAATTTTTTTGGAAAATAAAGTTGAATGATGTAGCTAAGCAATGAGAATCTTTTTCTTTTGAGATTTTATTGTTTTCATGTGCTAATTAAGCAAATGAGCTTAAGTGGCCGGTATTCCCTACATCTACCCTAGTATATGAAAATGCAAAATAATTCTAAATACGATGATGAATTTAATATCGTAAGTGTCATTTTCGGATTAACAGTACACCCCAACATCAGTAAGGAAGAGACATCTAAAGCTGATGACAAAATACCAAAGAAATCTGCAAGCCAGGTCGAGAATTCACAGACGAAACAGGCTCACACGAAGGTAATGCCCATTCTGACATCAATTTCATAAAGGCCTCCCTCCCCCTTCACAGACTGCCTTTTAACTAATCGGCTTCTTTGTCTTTAACCCTATCGGGGCTTTTCAAGAGGAGATTTTGACGGGGGGGGGGGGGGGGGGGGGTCCCCGCCTAGTTTTTTTAATTTATGATAATTTATGCATACACACGTATGCAAATTAGATGCTTTTTTTTATTGAAATCATTAATATTTCATTAATAAATATATTTATGAAACTCAATTTTTTTCTAACATTTCTAAAATAAAAAATATCAAATGATAAATTTGGAAATTTCATATTAATTATTTTGTATTCTATTGTTTTGTTAATTTCTCATGCAAAATGATGATTCTCGTTAAATTTTGGCCTGACATGCGATTGCATAATGTTATGTAATGCGACAACAGAGTGTCCGATTTTTTCGAACTTGGTGTCAAAGGTTGCGGGACACTTAAAAGAAAAAAGTCATAGAATGCCGCGTCGCGATTTGCAGCGGCAGTCGCGGATTTCGAACGGGGGGGGGGGGGGTCAAATAAACACCCCAGTCAGAATAGGGTTAAATATTCAATACCTATATTTTTTCTTTTCTCCAAATGTTACTAAACAGTGTGTCCTAGAAAAAACGAA
>CALNVZ010000641.1:35648021-35653021 GCA_940671915.1 Paracentrotus lividus | reverse complement strand
GCTTGGATGACAACGATGAAGAGGTAAAATGTAACCATGATTAATTTATTGCAACTTATATCAAAATCTAATGATCTTATACGTACGGGGACGACTACCCCATGGACAATTACGCCTATGGTCCATGGGCTTCTTGCATTAAAAGTTTAGATTATACACCAAAAAAATGTTTTATGATTCTTTTTTTTTAGTTGTGTAGAATCCTAACTCTTTATGCCAAAGGGCCAATGTCAAATATTTACTCTGCTCTAAAATTCAAAATTAAAGTTCAGCCGTAGAGTGCTCACGACAAATCAATTGTAATCACCATAATGATAATTGATTATCATAGCCCCATATTGACCCCATAAAAACCTTTGGAGACAAATGGAGTAAATTAAATGTGTAGTTATTGTTAGTTTATCTCGTAACTAATCATATGAAGTAATTTCCTTTCTATTTAGCTGATTGCTCTAAGGAAACACATAGAGAAGGTGGCAATAAACGAACCGTACATGGGAGAAGAGATTCCACTAAGATGGCTTAAATTTGAAGAAGCTCTAGCCGCAGGCAATACCAACTACATGTCTTTAGAAGAGGTAGGGACATACAATCTATTACGAAGTCAGCATGTATGTAAACTAATTCCTGATTACCCGACTGCTATTTTTATGTTATATCGGTTATAGTTGTCTTTTTATTTTTATTTTTTATCTATTTCCAGGATATCTGTTGGTTACATAATAATTTTAATTTGAAAAATAAAGCAATTGTATTTATTCCCAGACCAGGGAAGTAACGAGACCAATTGGAATGAAATCAGAGAATGAACTGCTCACTATGTTAACGTTCTACCATGATCTTGGCTACATCGTCTACTTTGGAGATATGGTAGAGCACCAGTCTCTTCTGAATGACATCGTAGTCCTGAATCCTCAGTGGCTGATTGATGTCTTCAAGCAAGTCATCACTATCCTAGAACCCGCAAAGAGAGTAAGATACTGTCTTTCGTCATTGAAAAAAATAAGTAATGTTGATTCTGCTTTTGTTTGAACGATAGTGTTACATATGGATCACCAGGGTTGATAAAAATGGGTACAAAATAAGGGAGAGATCAATTTAAAAATGATGAATGATATAAAAGGAGATAGTTATTGGATACCTCATGTTAGCGCATCTTGGACGAAAGATAAAGCCAATATTGAGCTATCAGCACAAATAAATGATTCTGAAATAATTTACGAAATGCTGTTACTTTAAAGAGCAAAATGTAAATATGGTAAACAAACTTTCTATAAACCTTAGACAAGGGCATACAAGAATTATATTCTGGAACAATTGTATTTCTTTACAAATTCTTCTGTTTTTTTTTTTTTTTTTTGTTATTGGTTTTTTTTCGTTACTAGAACTCATGAATAACTGCATTTCAAATTAAAACAAAACACACAAAACGAAATCAATTTCTTTTCACTTTTTATCTCGTTGTGCGTATGGTTTTATTATATGTTTGCTGGAGATATAATCCTTGATGCTAAAACACATTAAATATGTCGCAAAGTGGCCTATTTCTCTTTTCGAGAATGTTGGCAAAAGCAATCTATTCACATTCTACTCAAGTATATGTATTCTTCATTAGATTTGTACTTAAAGGAGCTTTGACTGTTGTAAACTATTTCCAGGAAGGTATTGTGAGTGATGCTTGGTCCATCCTTGAGGAAGATGGGATCCTGGAGGACCGTCTGATCCAGCATATGTGGCAAGGATTCCTGGAGCAGAAGAAGGCTTTGGTGGAGCTCATGGCCAAGTTTGATCTCATCTGCGAGGTTCCAGTTCAACGACTGAAGCAGAAGCACGAAGATGAAAATGGCGCCAAGGTACACATTTAAACTCAAGATTATCCTTCAGTTCATTCTGTCACATCAGTTGAAATGCTGGAAGGCATGAACTTGGGTGTGTGTGTGTGTTTGTGTGTATGTGTGTGTGCGCTCACACACGTGTGAGGTCTCCATTTCAGTCTTGTTTCGTATTATTGTCATACTTTGTATGTTTTGAAATGTGAGTAAGAAGAATGATTTTCATGCTTATTTGAACATGACAATAAATCAATTCAATTCAATTCAATCATTGCTATTTACATACTAGGGCCCATATCCATAAAACCTTCACAGACCTAATTATCATCTAACTTTGTACTGTGTCATATGTAATTAGTTTGATAACCAGCTTTAGTAAGGCTTCATGAATATGGGTCTAGGAATTTTAATTTGCAGTGTTTTGCATGAATATGTAAAGAATTTAAATTGTATTGCTATGTATACAGTGCATCGCAGAAAAAAAGATTAACCCAACTTTTAGTGCGTTATATTAAAATTGTATAGCCTGTGACAGATGACTGAGCACTTGGACTTAAAGGAAAAAAGTGTCAACATTTAAAAGTTCAAATTTTGGGGAAAAGCAGCCCTTGCATTTCAATAGTTCAAGAAATCCTTTGTCCCTTATAAATGGACTTTGGAAGGCTAACTTCACTCAAGGAATGACTGTTCAGAAAGCCAGAGTTGATTCTGATTAAATTAATTGGGATTTGAAGCCTTTTAAAACATTTCCATCTGAGGATATATTTCAACGTGTTTTTGTATTTGGATATGATAGGTATCAGATGTACCAGAGGAAGATAAGAAGAGGTATTACGTTCCGTCAAGATTAATGTCTCCTTTCCCAGATGAAGAGATGGTAGACATTAAGTCCTCTACAGACTTTTATGTGGACTTCAGAGGTTTCCTACCAGGTGAGATATTAAAACCAGTATTTGTACACTAATTTTGTATTGTGAAACCAGTGTATATTCATTATAACATCATAACTGACTATACATATACATGACAGATGTATGTAATCCTCAGTGAGAACCACAGTATCATACAAACAAGAAACTGCAGATAATTTGTATTGCAGACTTACTGGTAACTCTAAAATATAACCATTCTTTACTAATATCACATTTTTTTTTCCAAACAGATGGACTGTTTCATCGGTTGATGACAAGGACAGTTGTATGGATGGGTGAACAGAAATATGGACAACCAGTCAGTCTGTTTCATCGTCACATCAGCCTGGTTGCAGATAAGGAACATCGTGCCGTGCTGAAGATGCTTTCCCCTAATGAGGCAGCGATAAAGGTATTGTTGCTTTAGTGCTAACAAACATGTACATTGGCGTTTATGCGTATTTTGTTTAAATAAAATCATAGCATGACTCTGCCCATCAGTTGTCAATCATGGATACCTTGTGATTCAGACCCTTTGACTTAATGAAATCCAAAGAAGCTGTCATCATTTTGTTTTCTTTTTAGGTGACTGTATTCCGACCCGATGTTTCTGAATACGATGAAGAATATGCTAGTAGTGGTCAACATACTCCAGATCCAAATGTAGTCAAAGAGGTAAATAATTTGTTTGAAATGTAAGGAAGAATCATACTATGTTTATGTACGTTTGAAATATCTGTTTTTAAAATTGCATAGATCTCATCATTCTGGTATCCATTTCCAGAAAAATATGATGGCCTATTTGGGGATCAAAACTTGGTCGCTTTGTATCAAACAGAAGCAACATCGAAGACCTTTGATCAAACGATGTGCGTTTTTATCGTCTTTTTTTTTTTTCTTTCTTTCTTTTTTTTTTTTTTTTTTTTTTTTTTTTTTTTTTTTTTTTTTTTTTCTTTTTTCTTTTTTTTTTGCTACATGATTGTATATATTCGTGTTTGGTGATTATGTTTGCCCCTTTATTTGGGTCAGGTAATGGACTTCGTGACTCGAACGCTGGAAAGCTTGAAACTTCACTGGGCGAAGAGGATCGAGTATGATCTTTGTTTCCCTTGCCAAAAGTGTGGTAGGAAAAAGCTCTTCGAAGAATGCTCCAACAAGTCTATCAAGTCGTTACAGTGTGGACTACATGCGATCCCTATATCTTGGATAAGATCGAAGTATGGTATGTAATTTAGAATTCAGTCAATATTTTTACAACTTTTATCTTTAATATTTCTCAGATAGTCTACCAACAACATAGGAACCGAGTTTAAAACTCATGCCTTATCTGAACTGACAAATGGATACTTTCAATAATGTTGGTTTTAAAAAGGGGAAAACGAACAGACAATCTTACTTCCAGCATAGTGTCAGAATCGGGATTAACCATAGTTTAAATTTGCATTGGTGTATGCACAGGCCTAACTATCTTTAAGAACTGCCAAAGGGATATTTTAATGTTTGCCTGAAAGGTTAAAAAAAAAAAGAAGACATAACACGCACAAAAAAAATCATGCACCAACATAGTGCCAGGCTAGGAGTTAGCCAAACTTTAGTTTTGCATTTGTCGAAATATATATTCCAAGGCACCCTTGAAATATAAGAAAAGACGTAAGCTTTAGTAAAGATCGAGGGACACGAACTAGGCTTAGCCAAATGACGTGCTGTGTGTAATACTTGTATTGATGTAACATTATGCACTTTGCGGCATGATAATTTGAAGAGATACACAAAGCTCCTAGCTGAGAACAAATTCTTATTTGCTATCCCATCTTTCCTCCATTTAATTTGATGTAGGGCTAGTTACGGGGGTTGATTCATGCACTAAGAGTCCAATGCAAGACAGCAGATCGGGTGAGTAAATGCTATTTTCTCTTTCGTCATGAATATGTCTACTTAATCTTCATTATGGTTACTGTTATTAAAAACATTGTGTATGTTTAGACATTACTTTAAAGTGTTTAATTGGCCATCAAGTATATTTTATGGAATAAACTGTTTAATTTCTTCTTATATTTTAAGTATACGGTGTTTTTTTTAAAATATATATATTAACCTTTTAAAACCTTTCAAGTTCACGACAAGGAACTTAGGTATGTTTTATATTTGTATTACCCCATATTTCTTGTCAACCTTTTTTTTTCTTTCGAAGTATCCAAAGAAAGCAGAATATTGAGCGACATTTACTTGAGTGATCTGGCACAGAAGATAGGATCTG
>CALNVZ010000641.1:35582744-35647015 GCA_940671915.1 Paracentrotus lividus | reverse complement strand
AGATCAGAGAAGATGCAAGGATCTAATAGCTATCTCTGTGTACTTTGTAACACTGAACTATTACAAAGTACTTCTGACTGAATTACTTCTTGCCTCAAAATCATTATCCATATTGAAGAGCTTTGTAAGGCTTTGGACAGGCGCGGTAGGACTGATTTTGAAGAAAAGATCAGAGAAGATGCAGGGTTCAGATAAATTTCAAATGCAACTCCTCCTGGACTCAGTGAGATCACAATACACATAATTCTTTTGTGTGTCATAATATATACGAAAAAGACATTGGTGTTAAATACTATTTTAAGTCAAGAAATATTGGATGTTGAATCGAACTTTTAATGGTAATAAACCATTTTAAATCATATTTAAAGAAAAACAGCTTTGATTTGTTTTCTTTGTTGTAAAGTTCCAATATGTCAAAGCGAATCAGAAACTTTAAACATTTTCCTGCCACTCTTGAAGTTTCCAACCATTTATCATCTTCATTTATTGTTTTGTATTTATGCTATTATTTCAATTTTTCCGAAAGAAACTGAATCAATACTGCCCTTTTCCTTACTTGCATTGAATGTTCTGTGGTTTGCAAGACAAGTAGGTGTAATGTAGCGCCTTGTATGTGTATTTTGAAATGCATATATAGCAGTACTTCAATAAATAACGTATGTCTTCTCTTATTATATCCATGTCAGAATGCAGTATTCAGAATGTGACATGGATTGCAATGGTAGCGTGATAAGAATGTAAGATTTATTTATGATTAACTGTCTATTTTTTAATAGTATTGAGTCACTAAAGTTTTGGTAAGAATGTGGCACTAAAGTTCCTGAAACAAACAATATAATAGTTTCATGTGTCATGTGAAGGAACAAATTGTTTTTACTACTCGTGCTTCTTTGAGTATCATTAGTATCAATCTGGTTTAACTCATGTTTCGTGTGACGTAATATTTACAAAAGTCACTTGTATGTTTTTATTTTACTTTACCTTTCCTTATCGTTATGTTTTTATATTAACTGTAAATAGGTGTATGTAACGATGGAAATACTGTGTGAAACATCGTTTATATAAGTTGACGATAAATATTTTCTTTGTTCACTAAACCTGTCATACAGTGTGTCCGACAAAAAATGCTAATGGCACTTTAGATGGGTATAACATTAAAATTACGATATCATATTAATTATATCTCTACACCCGTAAACTACAATTCATTTTCTGCAACTGGATGAAATTTTATGTGATATGGTTCAATAATCACAAAGATATGATCATTTTTTCATCACACGTCAGGAAACCTCTCCATCCAAGTTTTGCATTAACTAGTAGCGGGTAAATCGAATAAAAGAAACCCAAGTTCGATCATTAATAATTAGAGAAATATTTCAGTAGTGGTTATGAAATTTATATCTCTGTAAAGTGCAACTCGTTTATTCCAATGATACCTCTCTCAGCTCACCAATATCACGCATCGCTGAACCCCACTGCTCTGAATAAGTCTTGAAAAATTATGAGTGTTCACTTTCATGCTCCTTGAGATGCGTTATTCAAAGGTTTTTCAAAGGAAACCCAACATTGATCATCAATGAGCGTGAAAGTGAACCACTCACAATTTTGCAAGATATATTTAAAACAATGGGGTTCAGTGATACTTGATAATAGTGAGCTGAGAGAGGTATCATTAAAATGGTAATGAGTTGCGCTTTACAGTGATATGAATTTCATAATTACCACTGAAATATTTTTCAAAGTATTAATGATGAAACTTAGGTTTGTTTTATTCCACACATCCAATAGTACTGAATACAAACTTGGATGAAGAGGTTTCCTGATGTGTAATGAGAAAATGCTCATATCTTTGTGATTCTTGGACCATACCATAACATAAAATTTCATCCAGTTGTAGAAAACAACTTGTAGTTTACGGGTGTAAAGATATAAACAATATAATTTTGTAACTTTAATATTATACTCATCTAAAGTGCAGTTAGCATTTTTTGTGGGACACACTGTATATCAGGTAAATCAATGTAGCGATAAACCAGTCATCACTGTTCAAAATAGCGATAATACGTACTCAATTATGTCAGTTTTGTTTGTTGATGTAATATATGGTTGTATAAATATGGTAAAGCGTTATGGAAGTCCATATAAATTTTCTTCTCCAGCCCTTATTTTTCTTAATTCATTTTCTCTCTCTGTTCTCCATTTCTTTCCCTTCTCCTTCTCCTTCGTTCATCGTAAATTCCTTTTTTCTGCTTTTCTAATCTTCAAATTATTGCTATTGGATTGTTAAAGATAAGCAACGTGCATTTTTAATTAGTATATTAGTGTTCATACTTTATAATATTGATAACGTGATGTACCAACTTGGATGTTATTTACATGTAGGTATATTCGTGAAGATTTAAATAACGTTTTTAAATATGATTTCAGAAAATAGATACATACTCGTTATATAATGTTTAATATGCATGTACTTTAATATGGATTTATAACATTATTATATAAGGCTTCGTCATCATTGGATCATTTAAATGTTGAGGGAGGTATACATAAACGTGATTATTATCCATACAGAGGGTTTTGGAGAGCCAAATACAAGTGTTATTTGGTTGATGCACTTCATAAACTTGACCTACTTTACAAAGTTCGTTGAACTCGCCCAATACTGTGGCCTCGCTGCCCAATATCGAAAATATTGGGCAGCAAGAGGGGGAATCCCCAAAATGCAGCGACGCGTTACAATTCATTTATCTTATTTCCTTTGTTACGTCACAATCACTTCAGCCCATCTGAGCTAGGCCTACGCGTCAGATGAATTGGGCGCACTTTATTTGTTATTTTTTTCTGTGGTGCATTTTTTTTTTGGGGGGAAGGGGGTCTTTTTTGGGGGCCACTTTTTTGTGGGCCCAATTTTTTCAGAATAAAAAAAAATAAAAATAAAAATAAATAAATAAAAATTTGGGGCATTTTTTTTTTTGGGGGGGGGCGGGGAGGTTTTCTGGGGCAAGTTATTTACTTATTAACTTTTTTTTTAATATTTTTTTTCTAATTTTCAAAATAGAATTGTATTCCAGAACAAAAATTGTGGGGTGGGGGTTGAGAATCCTAAATGAATAAAAAAAATTGTGATTAAAAAAATGTGGGGGGGCCCTATTTGTAAAACCCTCTGTATAGATTATAATAAAAATATTAGATGTCCTATTTTCGGTCAATACAAGGATATATTGAACTCGCTTTTCAAAATATTGGACTCGTCCAATATTTGTGCAAAGCTCGTCCAATATTCCTTGTATCAACCTCAAGGCCATCCAATATTCTATAATTATTTCCAATCTATTGTAATTGGAAATCTATTGAGATTGATATTCCTGAATTATCAATTCTTGATAAAATAATGAACCATCAAATATGTTATATAGGTTTATTTGCGAAGGAGGACTTATGAAAATAATTTTTTGAAAGATGTGATTTTCGAAAAAAATTTCCCCCCAAAAAAATCAAAATAAATATACAGACACGTAATATATTTAATATCTATACCTTTAATATGGATTTATATTATAACATGATTCATTGTCACTTGATTATTATGTTGAGGGACGTGGCCTGCTCTGGCCCCTAGATCTACATAATAAACGTGATCTTTACCAAACAAAGTGTATCTCTGTAACTATAAATTAGTGTTCATACTTTATGTCCTGCATGCTCCAGTAATCTAGTTATTTTCTGGGCTTTTGTGACTTTAGAAATTTGTTACTCTTCTTTAAAAATGCATTATCTAATGTGAACCCATGAAGATTATTATCACTTTTAAGTTATTTTTGAATTATCAGTACTCAATAAAATTATGTACCGACAAGAATGTTTAATATGCAGGTTTATTTGCCAAGAACGTAAAATGATATTTTTTACAGATACAAATTCATAATGTATTGTATAGCATGGTATGAAATGCGTATAATATAAGTTTTCCCGGTCAATTTTAAAATCTTTGCAAGCGAATTCGTTATTTTCCAATCAATTTAAACGATACCTCATGGAGCAGATCTATTGGTCAATTGGATTAACGTGTATACTTTTAATCGCGATCACATTTCGGACGAAAATGCTTGTAAAAAATGTCAAATTGATCGGAGATAGTTTAAACTTGACCGGGGAAATTTATAATAATATTGTATAGCATTTATAAAGCGCCGACTATCCATATAATAACCTGTTCAATGGCGCAGCTTATATAGTATACTGTACTATAAACAAGAATTTATAACATGCCTCATTATCATTTGATCATTGTCATGAACATCAATGAACAGAATTACGTCAATGTTCTATCTCGATATGTTTGTTAGTCCAAACAAAACAATTTAGTTCCTGTTTTTGTGTAAAATGGATCATTAAGCCTTTGCCGCTCTTCAGATAATTATATAAATAAATGCTTCTAAATATCATGCAACGCAGCAGATTGAAGCTTTCATACTTATTTTCTGAATTTGTACACTAGTTGAAAATCGTAAGTTCACAATATGTTTACGTATTATCTACAGTAAAACAATTATCGTAAGAGGATGTAAAGCCATACCACTAATTAAATTTCGAAATGCTATCAATCAGGAATAGGGTACATGCAGGTAATATGGACCCCCTAAGCTCATTTGCCTAATTTGCATAAAATTACGAAATGACACACAGTCTAATCTTTGTTTATATGAATCAATAACTACTGCTCTAACTTTTACTGTGAAGAAAAACAATTATCACCAACCCCCCTCTCTGCAATATTCAAATGTTGACGTCATTACCAGAGTGTCCATATTACCTGCATGTGCAGGTGATATGGGCACATGTATTTAATGTATGTTTTAAAAACTACAATGACTCTACCATGTCTGGAATTTGCTTAAAATGTTGAAAATCATTAAGTTTAAGATATAATTTGAAATTATAAGACCTTTCAGTAAATCCTTTGACTATATATTTCATTGTTATGTATTTTGTATATTATTTCTTTTTTTAATATCATTTAAATATTATTTTCATTATACAAGTCAATATCGGCCTAAAATAAGTTATTTGCATTAATTATATACTGTGAATATACCTAAAAAATCGTAGCAAAGAGATTGATGCCCCATCCCAATACTAAGTACCAGAATCATTTCCGCCATTTTGGATGTCCTATATTACCTGCACTAATGTTGCTGTGTCAGGCAAGCATTCAATGCCACATTGCACCCCTTCACTAAAGCAAATTGACCTGTACACGCTAGTATGATCAAAATGAAACTTTAAGCTTACTAAATATACAAAACAATTGAGGTTACCCCCTCAAACACTCTTTCACCATCACATTCTGTGAAATATCAAATTTTACATCAGGGTAAAAAATTGCTGTAAGTTTTACCTACCTTGTTGGTTTTTAGCAATTTTCTCAAAGAAATTTTGGCATCAGATGCTCTCACGATGATAGATTTTCGTATACAGTTCATATGAACAACGTTATGGTGCTCACACCGGTCACCAGTCGACGGTCACGACATGATTTGCTTCAGGTGGCCCATATTACCTGCTGGCCCATATTACATGCATGTACCCTAATACGGGCTGTTCCAAAATAGGATTTCAACATCCAATTCGGAGTGAACGCCAAGAAGCAAGTTCAATCCGACATGTTTTGATTGATTCTTTTATGTTCTCTTCATGGAAGGATATTTACTCACAATAACCAAGCTACATATTTTATGCAGAGCAACTTTGTCGACCAAAAAGTTTGGGAAACATGTGGACCTTAATAGATCGTTCTCCATCTGGCACTTGACTCAAATGACGTGTATACACACAACAAAGTATCCCAAAGTATAATGGTAGGCCTACTTCCGAGTAATTTTCATAGAAACCATGGTAACATGAAATTTGCTTGGTTATATCAAAGTTTTGGAGCAACTCTGCGGAACTTATAACTTTTAGTTATGTGTGTGTGTGCGCTCGTGTGTGTGTGTGTGTGTGTTGCGCTTGTGTGGGTATGTGTGTGTGTGTGTGGATGCCTGTTGAAATTTTCATTAAAATTATAGGTATGTTCGCAATGTAACACAACTTTAGAAAATAATATTACAATATGCTAACTTCAATTTGTGCATCTGCGGGCAACCTTGCATAACCTTATATTATGAGGAGCTTTAATAATCAAGACGCCAAGCGACATAGGGTCTTAAAACGGCGTGGGGCCAAAGAGTCAATGTGCCACTCTGATTCACAATACTGCATGCATACCAAAGATAAAGAGACTTTAACCGAATTGTTAGAGTTAGGCAAAAACCTTGGCGTGCTCGTGCATTTTCCGTTGTATTGTGTCTGCCGAACTTTACAGGGCAGTATGTTTCATGATATAACTTAATTGTAAATAGGTTGATTAGACCTTTACAGTAAACCGTGTCCCAGTAAAATCAAAAGCGGAACAGTCGGTCATTTATTACGGGTGAAATCATGAAAAACAAGGTGCATCATTTTAAAGTTCATTTTATCTCCTTTACTTTGACGCACTTTGACGTCACGAATACAATGCTAATTAGCTCCAAAAAAAAACAAAAAACAAAAAAACATGGATGCACAATGAGAGTTTTGAATTTGAATGTAAAAGTTAAATTGCTCAGGTCAGAGCACGGAGAATGACATTGAACATGCCGAGAGCTTGCAGCAAGCTATTTGTGATAATGGAGAGATTAGATGGAACTTAATAAAAGAACATATCAATTCTACTCTATGTAAAATGTAAAGTTAACGTATACCAATGTGTGGCATTGAATCGTAATTAAACAAGGCGCCGCTCCATTTATAGAGGCCAGACGCAACAAATAACGTTGGAAATACGGCTGAGAAGCGCAGAAATCTGTACAGCTGACTGCAATAACAAAAACTAGCGTAAGAAGACTTCCCTGCATTCGAATGGTATCGCCCGTCCGGTGAGGAGCAAATACTGCGTGGAGGTGAAAGAAATTTATGAAACTTTTCTCATGGTTTTAATTAGTAGATGCTTCAGACCAGATGGAGGAAAAGACATTTTGGAAAGCCTATAACATGATTGTGCTGAAGTTGTAATCAGAACCTGTTTTTGCATAGATTGATGCTCCAAACCAAGAGATCTCGCCAAGACGCCGTTTGCATTATTTTCTATGCGATATGCATGTGATTTGCGTAAACATTGACCAATCGAGAAAAAAAATCTCTTATAATAGTTCAAAGTGACAGGACTTTTTTTTTAACACAAGTGAAATAAATATACCATTAATGGAAAGCTGAGAATTCAACCTTTTAAAACCCTGTGATCATTAAAGTGTAATATAATTATGCGTCATTGAGGAGCAAGACTTTGAAGCGCGATGAGCTGTTCTGGGCTCAAAATTGGCAATATTGTACAGGAATATGTTCTGACCAGGCTTTCGAATTGATTCAAGTGACAGGACTTTTTTTTTTCCCTTTGCAATAAGTTATCCCTATTTTCTGAAAAATTCAGACTGTGAACGTACTCCAATCAAATGATATCTCTTTTTTGAAAGGGTAGTTGCTCGCCACAATAAAGAAAATAAAGTGAAAAACTGTCCAAAAACAGATAAAGTAAATGGGAGCGTTCGCTTTGAGTAGAATGGTAGCGCCCTCTATCTCTTAAAGGTGGTCCTGCACGAGTATCGCTAAGCTAAAACGAGGAATCAAGATGCACTCTGTATGGTCGCTGCCATATTGTTCACGAAGAGCTACCGAGGCATGACCTAATTTGCATACAGTTGTAGTGCCAACACAACGCCAATCGCGATCGCACTGTGAGAGCAATTCGAGATATGTACAGGCGTTTATGTTGATACTGTTTGTGTATCAATGCATAAGAGAATGCTTGCAGTGTTCGGATCTCGTATCGCGTGTATAGCTACCTTCTCGCTTGCACTGTACAGGGCCTGGTAGGGTAGGCGGGGACAATCCGTTTTCTCATCCGAGCAGGCGAATCATTGCCGATAAGACAATGGATCATGACTTCGGCAATCGTTCGTGGCATTCTAGCTTTCGGTTTTTGGACCACTGCGTAAGAGTCCCACATCGTTAGTATGAATGGGCAGCTTGCAAAGTGCGTTACCGCGTACGTATTTTGAACTCCCTCTACACTATGGGGAACGTACATTCTTTAAGTTTACAACTAGAATTGATATGCTTACAAGAAATGCTTCTAAAGTTAACCCTTTTGTTAACTAATGCTTTTGCGTCATTTTCAATGATGTTTACAATTATATCAAACAATTTTTGCTCATAAACCCTTCGTATTGTCTTTGGTGTCAAAGTTCAAATATCAAAATATTTTGAAATGATGCCATTCATTTCATTTCTTTTTTTGCTTACACCTAGAAAAAAAATGGTTCTGTTTTTTTGTGGATCGCGATGTATAACTCAATTCAAACACACAGAACGATGCCTCTAAAGTTAATCTTTTTTTAAACCAATGCTGTGAAAGAGAGGGATTTACGATTATTGAGAATTTACAAAAAATAATTGTTAATTTTACAAGAAATAATTTTACATTTCTAAACCAATGCTGTGGCGTCTTGAGTATTTTTGATGTTCACGATGTTGACAATTAAATTTCAAACAATTCTTGCTCATAAATCCTTCGTATTGTATTTGGTGTCAAAGTTCAAATATTAAAATATTTTGAAATGATGCCATTGACTTCATGATTTCTTTGCTTTCACCTTAACCATGTTAAAAAGAAATGGTTCTGTTTTTTTCTGGATCGCGATGTATAAGTCACTTCTAAAACACAGAACGATCAATAAACAAAGTTTGACAAAACCTGGTTTAGATTACGTTACAACATTGCGGTTATTGCTTTGTAAGGCAAGCATATTACAGAAGATAATGCCACATATTGTCACCCAACTGTAACCACGTTGGCCAGACTATGTTCATTGATGGCTCAGCTGACACAGATTGAAAAGCGCCATCTATGATTAAACCATTCATGAATAAAACCAACCTCGTGGTTTACACTGCTTATTATAAAAAATAAAGGGAAACTCGTGTTGTTGACGTGAAATGTAGAGTAATTGGGACAATTTTAATATACATATTTCTTTTAGAATTGGTATATGTTGTAAGGTTCGGGATCAACAAAATAGTAAAACACACACACACACAATGCTGCTGAGAGTCGCATATTCGCACACACACACAACTGGATGTAGCCTTCAGGTGTTCTGACCTCTGTCAAAAGTAAGCAAGTGATAAAAATAACATTTACTGTAAAACATAATATGTCTGTCATTCACGCTGAATATATCATAATTTCTTTTTAGGTGCAATCTATGACATTTGATCAGGATCATGAATAAACCCATGTTCTTGCCTTGTAGACAAGTGGAATGGTACGTCAGCGCCTCAGTATAATTACATTATATTTTTTTTCATGAAGCTCTATGATCCCACGCAAGTTTACAATAGAGAGATCTGCAAACATGAAAACAAATTTATTTTGAACCTGGGATGATAAAAAGGGGAATTTACTCACAAAAGAAATCGAAAAGAATTTATGGGACAAAGGAACAAAAGTACAGATCATTCACGACTGAACTTGTTATGACTATCACAATCCATCGAATCCAGTGAAGCAGATCGGTAATAGCCTGAGCCTGGCAGAACCCTGGTAATTTCATTCATCTTTAATGGCAGAAATTAATTCAATTGCAGTATACATTCCGTCTGAATGGTTTGATGTGTGTGTGTGCGTGTGTATATAATATTAAATTATAAGTTATCAGTGTCAGAGTATTGAGAGTGAATACATACAAATAACGATCTTGGTATAATTTTGCCCATGAATGAAAAAAACAAACATGGCTTAGAAAGAATTGGATAACAAATGCCAAGTAAAAATCAATTGACTGCCAAGCTTAACAGAGAGAGGTGTGGATTAGAAAAAAAATGGAGGGTGGGGTTAGAATTGATAGCCGATGACAAGTAAAATAAAAATATGATATCATAACGTCTAACGCATCTAATACGCAGTTACGAATGATGGAAAATTTGAAACAACAATTCTGATAAGTTCAGAATAACACCGTTATGAAATTGATGCAACTGTTTATGTTGCAAGACTCAAAAATGCCATCTTGCAAAATTAAAATTCGTTCGTTTTATCTGTGAATAAACAACTATTTTGTAAGTTATAGCCGAAGGTTGAAGAGCAGGTAATGGAAAGAATTTTTCTTTCTGCGGCACAAATTATTGCTCTTTTTCAAAAGAAGCCCTTCAATTATAAACACGGACCGTAATCCCAGCCTTCTCATACTAGGGTCATCACGAACCATATCACGCCCCAATATATTCCCAAGTCGTATTAGAATACGATTCTTCTGAATATTGTTTTCTTTGTTCTTTTATTAAAGTTAGTTTTGACTAGAAGCCTCATACCTCTGATATGTAAATTCAAAACGATCGATTCAATTCAATTCAAAAGTTACGCGTCGATGACGAAGCATAACTGTACCGAATCTTAAATAGAACTAAACTGGTGTGTGACCATATATTTTGCATTTAGTTACTTACTGCGAGACTACACAAATATCAGCTCAGGCAGTTACTGGCCCTACTCATTGCTACTGTATTTCATCGACCGGTTTGATAATTGTTAAGATTTTGAAGTGAAGGAGGTGTGAGCGCAGTATCAGCGAAACAATCTTTATCTGTTGTAGGATGTCGATTGTCATAAAAACTTAAAACACAAGGATTTGGAAACAGTTGTTTGAATTTTAAGAATAACCAAAAGCAAAACAAAAAAACAAAACAAAAAAAAATAAAAAAAACAAAACAAAAAAAAAACGCATATTCAAGCTGTGTGTTGCTTAACAAATATGGATGTCATGAATAATCAGCTCCATGATGCAGCAAAGCGAGGTGATCTTGAAACCTGCAAAAGTCTGTTAAAACGTGGCTGCAACATCAATCAGGCAGACGAAGATGGGAAAACTCCATTACACTTTGCTGCTCAAAATGGTCATCATGACGTCACTAAATATCTCATCAGTCAAGGAGCTGAGGTGGATAAAGAGGAGGATGATGGTTGGATTCCATTACACCTAGCTGCTCAAAATGGTCATCTTGACGTCACCAAATATCTCATCAATCAAGGAGCTCAGGTCAATAAATCAAGTAATGACGGTCGGACTGCGTTATACCAAGCTACAATGATGGTCATCTTGACGTCACTAAATATCTAATCAGTCAAGGAGCTGAGGTAGATAATGATGAATATGAGGGTCGGACTCCATTAGGTGTTGCTGCATACATGGTCATCTTGACGTCATCAAATATCTGATCAGTGAAGGAGCTGAGGTGAATAAAGAGGAGGATGGTGGTTGGATTCCATTCACCAGCTGCTCAAAATGGTCATCTTGACGTCACCAAATATCTCATCAATCAAGGAGCTCAGGTCAATAAATCAAGTAATGACGGTCGGACTGCGTTATACCAAGCTACAATGAAGGATCATCTTGACGTCACTAAATATCTAATCAGTCAAGGAGCTGAGGTAGATATTGATGATAATGAGGGTCGGACTCCATTAGGTGTTGCTGCATACAATGGTCATCTTGACGTCATCAAATATCTGATCAGTGAAGGAGCTGAGGTGAATGAGGGTGGAAATGAGGGTTGTACTCCATTACGTAGTGCTGCATACAATGGTCATCTTGACGTCATCAAATATCTGATCAGTGAAGGAGCTGAGGTGAATAAAGAGGAGGATGGTGGTTGGATTCCATTGCATCATGCTGCACAAAATGGTCTTCTTGACGTCACTAAATATCTAATCAGCCAAGGAGCTGAGGTGAATAAGGGTGAAAATGAGGGTTGTACTCCATTACGTAGTGCTGCATACCATGGTCATCTTGACGTCATCAAATATCTGATCAGTGAAGGAGCTGAGGTGAATAAAGAGGAGGATGGTGGTTGGATTCCATTACACCTAGCTGCTCAAAATGGTCATCTTGACGTCACCAAATATCTCATCAATCAAGGAGCTCAGGTCAATAAATCAAGTAATGACGGTCGGACTGCGTTATACCAAGCTACAATGAATGGTCATCTTGACGTCACTAAATATCTAATCAGTCAAGGAGCTGAGGTAGATAATGATGATAATGAGGGTCGGACTCCATTAGGTGTTGCTGCATACAATGGTCATCTTGACGTCATCAAATATCTGATCAGTGAAGGAGCTGAGGTGAATAAAGAGGAGGATGGTGGTTGGATTCCATTGCATCATGCTGCACAAAATGGTCATCTTGACGTCACCAAATATCTCATCAATCAAGGAGCTCAGGTCAATAAATCAAGTAATGACGGTCGGACTGCGATATACCAAGCTACAATGAGTGGTCATCTTGACGTCACTAAATATCTAATCAGCCAAGGAGCTGAGGTGAATATTGATAATAATGTCGGTAAACTGCAGAATACAGTAAATGATAGATACCAATTCATTAAAAAAAGAATTGCTGTGCACTAGGGGAGGATTCCGTTTAAATTTATAATGTACCAATGCAAATCTTTCTGAAGTCTTCTTTTGTTTGTTTGTTTTTGCTTCTTGTTTTTTTTTTTTGTTGTTTTTTTTAAATACAATTTGTTTCAGAGAAAGGAATGAGTCGAACCTGCCTTGAATTTGAACTTTCATTACAACATCACATGCATTACTTACATTACTTTACGAGTGAATTAACAACCTCAAACAGATGGAATCTAATAATCGAATTATTCTAATAATTATATAAAATAATTATAATTTCTGTATTGTATATCTTTGTTAAATAAAGCATAATGTGAACGATCCAGTATACATCCATCTAGCTATACTACATGGCGGTACTTCAATCGTTGAGAAGTTAGTCTCTCAAGGAGCTGATCTCAACGTCCTGTCAACTGACGGTCAAACATGTCTTCATAAAGCGATTCAGCTCTGCTACAAGACTGACAGGAATGTGGAAGAAACTGATACACTCAGAAAGGTGAGTGAGCATTGATTAATAATAAGGTGAGTCAATAATGTAATACTCATTATAGCATGCAAGCTCACATAACTTTAAACATTTGTTCTCACGACCCGGTTTAGTTTTTCTGCATTAAACAACATTTGTTGAAATAATAATGAGCACATAAATATGAAAATAAAGTTAATGTATATTTTAGTGTTGTAATTCAGATCAGTCGTTGTTATGGAGAATAAAAAGCATTCATCTATTCCATGCAAATTCTCTAGAATGCAATTATAAGAGGTTATCATATCTTGATCACAAAATTAATGGTTTTGTTTTGTTCTGTTATTGCATTGACGCTCTAGCGACAATGCTATGTTATCGTTCAATATTCCTTTTCCGTCTTCTTCTTCTTCTTCCACAAAAAGCCATTCACTTAACACATGATCCTTGTTCGCCCTGTCAAGGTCAAATTACTTATTCAAATTCGTTCAAACTTCATAAACATGTCATCCATAATCCACTATTGATCCCCTAACATTTCAATTTCCAAAATCACTCATCCGTTACCGTCCATCGGCCATTTTGTCAATTTTGGGCCATATGAAGGCCATTCTTCCAGCCTCCATATCTATGTCATTATAGATGCTACAGACTTTTAACAAAATGCATTATAGTGCATGAATTGTCCTTTCATAGGCATCCAACAACTTTTTATTTCAAAACCATTTTCATATTTTTATCCAATTTGAAAATTCAACTCCGTTATGAACTAAAAAATTGTACCTAAATACACACAAAAATAGCTATAACTTTTTAAAATCAATTCCATTTTGCTTCACATTTTCAGGGCATGTTATTCTAGTAAATATGCACACTCTCCACATGTTTCACGCTCCAGTAAACACGCAAAATGAAAATAGCGCCCTCTAAAGTTTCAAAATTTGGGTAAATCCAAGACACTTTATTTGCGTTGTGCCTTGTTAAAACCGTACCCTTTTTCGGATTTAGGTACTTTAGACTATGTCCTTTCCAGCAATGTAAAGAAAAATACATCGATTCATTCAACAAATTGCTCAAAAATGTTGTAGAAAGTAAAGAAGTTATCGATACCAGGAAATCAAGTTTAACTTCCCCTAAAATTGCGAATATTTAATCTAGGGGCTTGAAACTTGGTAGGCATATGTATCAATACATTTCACAACTATCTGACAATTTTTTTTAAAATTTGATGAAGCCATCAAAAAGTTATGGACAAAAAATAGCGAATTTTCAATGGATTACGTAACAAGGCATTACGTCATTGTCGATCAACATTTGCTTCTGAAATTGACATCACAATGACCGCATTGAAATTGTCTTTCCATTGATACCAAATATAATAAAGGTTGTCACAGAAAATTTCGAGTAAATCACATTTTTGTAGGAGCCATTATACCCGCTTGCCTAATAATTGCAAATTTGACAGAGCCATGTGCACGCCGGATAATATGGAAAGCGAAGTTTTCAAAATTGCACTGTAGTACACAAAGCGTATTCGTTTTACACACAGATCTTGTATTATTGTGTAAAGCTTACTTCCATTTCCCCAATATATTTCATAATACATGCTTACATTTTGATAATCATTGAAATCTTTTAGTCAAGGCGTCAATGCACGCACATCGTTCATGTCAGTTCTAGTTGTTGTTGTTGTTGTTTTGTTTTTTGTCCTTAGCTCTCAGAGGGATTTTACAAACCAGGTGGATTGTCTCCTCAGAAGGCACTAATTTTATATCTTCTAGAGAATGGCGCTAAATCGGATGTGAAGAACAAGGCAGGCAAGCTACCAATATACTTTGCCAAGGATGATGTCATCAGGCAGATGATACTGTCAAGGTAAATACATTTTTCTTTACAAACAAAACATTGAAAGTGCTTAAGAACATGATATAATTCCAACATCTAATCTTCCAAGCGCTCTGAGCCACTATGGGAAAAGCGCATTATAAATAATAGGTATTATTATTAATATTAGCTGCACCCGGCGCTACAGCTAGCAGGTCCACCCCTACAGTTAGAAAAAAAAGTGTTTCTTTCATTCCCTCAACCTTTTTTTTTTAAGCCTTTCGCGAAATTGATACATGCTTCGGCGACAATTCGGCTGCTGCGAAAAATATAAAACCTGCTCCGCCCCCATATTGGCCTGATGAGGTTTCTTGCTTCTTAGTTCTCCTTCTTCGTTCTTTTTTTTTTTTTTTTTTTTTTTTTTTTTTTTTTTTTTTTTTTTTTTGAGGGGTGGGGGTGCTGGGGTTGTAGGCCTATCCATTACCCTCCCCCTCCCCCACATAGATCTGCTCCTGATTTTATATGGCTATTGTGAGATTTTTATTCATTTTATATATTATTAGGGAAGGTGATCATTTTCATCCCGTCATTTTTTAAAAATAAAAAGCACTGAAAAAGGGACCTCCTTTGAAAAAACTTTTTATATAAAAATGAAAATGGGGCTAATTATTATTGTCATTATTATTTTTATTGTTATTGTTGTTGTTATTTTTATTCTTTATTTTTGTTTGAGGGGTTTTCTTTTTTTTTGGGGGGGGGGGGGAGAAGGCGCAAAATTCACAAAGGCTTGGTCATTTTACAGCCTACCGAAATCTGAAAAAACTCCTGCAGCCACTCAGGAGGGCTTATGATACAAAATGTGGCCTTTTTTGGGTGGGGCTATACTTTCAATACTTTTAGAATTCTAAGAAAAAAACATAACAATGCATGGGCTAATAATTTATTTTGTGTAAATTTATTATTACTTATTATTATTATTTTTTTTTTGGGGGGGAGGGGGTGGATGGGCAAATGTGTACGTAGGCCTAAAGTTTTTTTTTTTTTTTCGCGTACCCTTGGAGTAACCTAAAGGTTTGCCGGGGGGGGGGGGTGAGTGGGGAGAAGTGTACGGAAAGATTTTTGCCGCGTTACCCTTGGCGTAACCTAAAAGTTTTTCCGGGGCGGGGGGGGGGGTGGAGCAAAAGTGTACTTAAATTTTTTGCGTACCCTTGGCGTAACCTAAAGTTTTCCGGGGGTGGAGCAATAGTGTACGTACATTTTTTTCGCGTACCCTTGGAGTAACCTAAAGGTTTGCCGGGGGGGGGGGGCTGGGTGGAGCAAAAGTGTACGTAAATTTTTTCATACCCTTAGCGTAACCAAGAGGTTTGCCACTGGGGAGGGTGGGACGATGGGCAAAAAAGTACCTAATTTTTTTTTGCGCGTAGGCCTCCTTTGGCGTTACCTTTTTTACATTTCTTTTTAATAAAAAATCACCGAAATGGTGGTCCTTTCAAAAAGAACTTTTATCTAAAAAATGAAAATAGGGCTAATTAATATTATTTATTTCATTATCATTATTTATTATTATTACTATTATTTTTTTTATTATTTATTTATTTTTTTTTTATTTGTTGAGGGGTTTTTTTTTTGGGGGGGGGGTAGGAGGAGGAGGGCAAAATTCGCGAAGGCTTGGTTTTTACGGCCTACCGAAATCTGAAAAATTCCTTGCAGCTTTTTGTCATGATAAAGAAATGTTGCCCTTTTTTGGTGGGGTTTTCTTTCTATACTTTCAGAATTCTAATATGAAACAAATTTTAAATGCCGGGCTAATGATTTATTTTATTATTATTATTTATTTATTATTTTATAAGTGTACGTTAAGTTTTAGCGCGTACCCTTGGCGTAACCTAGAGGTTTGCCGGGGCGGCAAAAAATGTATGTAAAGTATTTTGTCGCGTACTCTTGGCGTAACCTAGAGGTTTACCCGGAGGAGGGGAGGATGGGACAAAAGTATACGTAAAGAATTTTTTTTCACCGAAAAAAAATCACCGAAATGGGGGTCCTTTTAAAAAGAACTTTTATCTAAAATGGAAATAGGGCTAATTAACATTTTTTTATTTTATTATCATTGTTTAGTTTTTTATTTACTTATTATTTTTTTTATTTTATTTTATTTTTATTTTTTTATTTTTTGTTGAGGGGCTTTTTATTTTTTGAGGGGGGGGGTGGAAGGAGGAGGGGCAAAATTCGCGAAGGCTTGGTTTTTACGGCCTACCGAAATCTGAAAAATTCCTTACGGCTTTTTGTTATAATAAAGAAATGTTGCCCTTTCTTGGTGGGGGCTTCTTTCCATATACTTTCAGAATTCTTATTAAAGAACCAAAATTTTAAAATGCCAGGCTAATGATTTATTTATTATTATTTATTTATTTATTTTATAAGTGTACGTAAAGTTTTTAGCGCGTACCCTTGGCGTAACCTAGAGGTTTGCCGGGGAGGGGGAGGCAAAAGTCTACATAAAGTTTTTGCCGTGTACCCTTGGCGTAACCTAAAAATTTGCCGGGGGGGGGGGGCAAAAATGTACGTAAAGTATTTTGTCGCGTACTCTTGGCGTAACCTAGAGGTTGCCCGGGGGAGGGGAGGATGGGACAAAAGTATACGTAAAGAATTTTTTGTTTGCGTACCCAGGCCTGGGCGCAAAAATAACATAAGGTCTGCCCCCACCCCACCCATTCCTCCAATTTTATATTTGAACACTCTTTTGCTGTTCGAGCTATTGTATTATGTGGATGAAGAAATAAATAAGTTCAACTAAATGAAAATCACACTTGATTTGCATGCACTCAACTTTTCAAGGCAGCTCTGTCAGTCGCTCACGTCAATACTCAGCTCGCTCAGTCATTCAGACTGAATTTTAGTCAATTCACTATGGAGGATCGCCGAATTCACGTAAATTTCTCTTTTGCTGTTCGAGCTATTATTTGTATGAAATTCGAAAGAAAGAAATTTAACTGGATGAAAATAAACACAAATTAAACCATATATCTTGGCCTAATTTTTGATTTGCATGCATTCAACTTCTCAAGCCAAGGTAGCTCTCTCACTCGCTCACGTTCAGTTACTCAGCTCGCTCAGTCAATTCACTTTGCGTCCAATACGATATGTGTGGAGGAACGCCGAATTCACGTAAATTTCTATTTTTATTTTTTTTAAATATCAAACATAAACATTAATAGGCCTACCTGATGGCTCTTTTTGCAAAGATAGTCGATGAACATAACTTTACGATGGTTATTTTACGTGTATTGCAGTTTTAAAGTCCATTTTTATGATGCGGACATGACAAAATCCATTCGAGAAACAAATCGTCTACAATCCTCTTTTTCACACAATCGACATAAAATAACTCAGTAGACCTATATCGTATGTAAACTCGGCTCTGTGTGAAAACCGAAAATATACCGATGATATGGAAAGGACATTATGCTTACATGCAGGGCGATGTTCTTGGGGCGAGAGTAATGAGGGAGGACTGCTGGGTACAGTACGTGTGAGTTCTGTGCGAGATGACGTCACGCGTTTGTCGTCTGTTTCGTTCGACGTCGAGCTTCAACACGCCAGTCAATGTGGATTTTTCGTCGAGGAAATCGACGATTGCCTGCACGTCCGACGTCGTGGCGGGCTGAAAATGCGACGTGACATCGACGGCCGGCCAACCCGACCCGAGTGCTGAAGCGGGGGCCTCGGCGAGGCGAATTCAGAGAGGAGATGCAGGTGATCGTCGACCCTAGCTCCCGTTCATAAAGTCTATGGAGGACCCCTCACTACGTTTAACGGTATTATTATACAGTGCGTCCCAGAAAAAAGTATACCCAACTTTGAGGGCCTCGTATGAGGAATCCATAAATCATGTGACCACATATTATAATTCATGTTAAAGAGAAACTCGTACTCTATTCAATGATATAAAATTTATGTCTGTGCTGTCACGAATGACCGAGTATTCATACTTTTAAACGTCGAAAGTGCTTTGTACCAAGTTTGGGTTATTTTGGGTTTAGCTAATTTCAACTTAACAACTTCTTCAACGTGCCCACCTTCCCTCTCAATGCATAAATCGCAGCGTCGTTGCATGTCTTGGACAGCTCGTTATTGTAATTGAGCGCAATTATGCGATTACCAAACACCTCCCGAAGTCGATCTCGAACTGCTACACTCCGGTGTGCAGGGGCACCATCCGCCTTGTTGCATGGTATCTCCTGACTACAAAAACCCTCTGCTCTGTTGTTCGCTGCACCATTTTGGTTGCATGAGGTATCCTGACACATGAAATCAATGTTTTACTTACTTCTAATGCACTTGAAATTCAAGGAAGGACACAATGGAAGATCATCCAAGTGTTCATACAGTACCAAGGCAATTGAAAGAGGATTTCATCAAGATAGCATCCCAAGTAACGCTTTATCCTTTGTGAATAACTCAGGAAGATTTACCTCAAACAATGAATGATGATCAGGGAGCCAGGATTTCATTGACAATATACCATGAATATAATTAAGATTTTTGGTCAATTCTCTTGAGCTACATTTCGCAAATATGTTTGCTTAATTAATGCAAACCTTTTTTTGAACTTTCATCCACTTTGCATCATTTTCAGGCGAAAACACAAAACACGAGGATTATTGAAGTGAAAAGTTTACTTCCGAAAAACTTGGTACAAAGCCCTTTCGACGGATTTTTTTCAAAGTTCAAGTACTCAGTCATTCGAGACAGTATTGACATAAATTTGGTATCATCAAACAGAACATGAGTTACTCTTTAACATAAAATAAAAAATAAGGTCACATGATTTATGAATTTCTAATACGAGACCCTCAAAGTTGGGTATACTTTTTTTCTGGGACGCACTGTATAGACTACCCAGCTAACAATTGGACGTTCTCTGAACGTTTTAAGAACGTTCCAAGTTCGTTCTATGGACGTTTTGTCAAAACGTTTAGAAAACGTCCTTTTGTGGAAGGTTTTGGACGTTAATAAAACGTTCCAAATGGACGTTTAGAAAACGTTTTCTAAACGTTTAAAAACCCCAAAAGAACCTTTCGAAAAATTTTAAGGACCTGTAGAAAACCTTTGGAACCTTATGAAAGTACAAAAACCTTTTACAAAGTCTATGGAGGACCCCCCACACGTTTAACGGTATTATTATATAGACTAGCAGCGAGGCCCGTGGCAGCAATCCACGGGGGCTAGCCATTGGGGGCCCCGACACTCGTATTCGATCGATTCTCCTGTGGATTGAAGCATATTGAGGAATGGACATTTATGGCCACGACAGCAGGCCATAGTTTTCATCCATGGAAGTGATGGCCCGCCATAGGTATTCTTCGTTCATTTTCCTCTCATCCCTCAATCAGTGGCGGATCGAGGATATCATGAGAAGGGGAGTTGGTAGTTCTTGTTAAACATTTTGGCCTTTGCCCATTAAGAAAATTAGCATAATATCCGCCCTATACATGTAGAAAGGATTTGGTCGGAAATTTGCTTTGAATATTTTTTTTTTCTGTCGATTTTTATCATATGAAAACGTGAACAATCAAAAAGGACAGTGTTATTTTATACCAAACACGCACAGTTCCACTACAGTGCACTAACGCACAGAAAGAATCTTACGGGAAATGTGTGTACTGGGTATAGACTCTCTCTACGTCTGACCGTCGATATCGCGATAACCAATGCCCTGAATAAAGACTGTGTAAAAGGAGAGTGCAAGCTGTGCAGTCAGGATCGAAGTATTTTATCATGATATTTTTTTTTATGATATCAAAACGCGGGGGAAAATATTGACCAATCACAAAGAAGTTAAAATCATTGAAAGAGAAATTAATATATTTACTTCACTCAGCGTAACTAGGAAATCGATGCGCTGCTGAATTTTACAGAAAGCTTTTAGTGACTGCTGTTTGACCAAATATCATTTTCACACAGAAAAACGACCCAAAAATGACTAAAATGCGGAGATTTTAAAGCTCAAAACGCAGGGTTAGGGTAAAAAAATATTCTTCCCAAGGTTTTATCTTGTTTTATATACATTAACCCTCATAAAACCTGTGTAACTAAGTAAATGATCTTCTCGATTTTTTTTTATTCCAGTATATTCAACAAAACTCCCGTTTTTCGGGCATTCCTTCCATTGACAATCGGTGCGTGAAAATGGTTTTCCTAGAAAGAAAGCCCCAACGTTTTCATATGTTTTTATTTTTACTTTTGTTTATATCTTTGCTTGGGGGGGGGGGGTGCCCGTGTATCCGCCACTGCCCACCCCCGTTATTCCTATGCATTAGCCAATCCTTTCTCAGTAACCTTCAACATTGAACTTTGGCATGTCTCCATTTTACCATCATGTTCTTTCTGTTTCTATTTGCTGTATTAGATCTTTCTGCTCTCCCGTCCCCTCTCCTCTTATAACTATTACAATGGATCTTTTTTCTTATTTCCTCACTATGTTTTTCTACCTATTATATCTTCCCTATTCATTTTTTACATGTGTATTTAGTTCTCACTTTCCATCCCCCCTTTCCGAATTAGCTTTATTCCTCTTCTATCTCTCTAGATTCAAGATTAAGATTCAAGATTACTTTATTGATTTCTTTCATGTTTTCAAAAGTTAACAAAACAATAATCAAATTAACAACATCAGTATGTAACATAAAACATTTTGTTCAAAAGTAACAGAGAAAACAATTATAAAGAAAATTCAGGAACCAGCAAGAAGCAAAGCTTGTAAGCGCTGGTCCCTTTAATATAAAAATAGAATACAAAAGTAAGCTTTTTTTTTAACTGAAACATATTCATAATGGAATAATTCATAATTGAATAAATCTTAATTGAATAATTCATAATTCTTGCCCCATCCCAACATGGACAAAAACTGACTAACAGCGCACGCACTGTCAACCAGTCACTATCATGCCGGGATGAGGCAAGAAATATAATTTACAATTATTATACAAAAGAAGGAAAAAAACAACAAATTAGAGGGACAAAAAAAAAACCCCCGGAAGGGACTAGGGTGGGGAAGGGGGGGGGGGTGTCGATGATTTAGATAATGATTTTTCTATAGTGTGCATGAAAAGTAAATTTTGCTCTTTGGTGATATTTGATCCTTGGTGATATCCGTCTGTCATTAGAGAAACAGAGTGATATTAGTGGTTATATGATGAAACAATAACATTTTAAGTTTGTGTTTAATAAAAATATGCTTCTTATCTCACGCATGTCTCTGGGTAGAGAATTCCAAAATTTAGAGGCAGTAAATATAAAAGTGTTTTGTGTGAGCGCTGTACGCGTTCTTGGTAAGTGGTAATGGTTAATTTGCCTGGTACGATACTGATGTATTTCATTATTTAGAATAAACATGTTGCCAAGCGCTGGGGGCAATTCCTGATTTTGTTTCCAGAACATGAGAACTGCAAGGTTAAGTTTATATAAGTCATGAACTTTTAAAACATTATTAGAATAAAACAGTGTATCAGTATGGTGACGGAAATGGACGTTACTGATAACTCGCATAGCTTTTTTCTGTAGCAATAAATTTTTTTTTAATAAGTATGAAGCACTGTTTCCCCAGGATAAAATCCCGTAATTAAGGTTTGGTAATACCACGGTAGAGTAAAGTGATAAAAGAACCTTTGAGGGAAATGCATATTTTAGCTTATTCATCATACCTATATTTCTTGAGATTATCTTACAAATATTTTCAATGTGATATTTCCATGTTAATTTATCATCTATTATAGTACCTAAAAATTTAGTTTTCGATACTTTTTGTATTTGTACATTATCCATGTAAATTGGTCGGGGTAGTTCCGAAAAAGTTGAGCTAAATAACATAATTGGTTTTCTCTAGATTTAATGATAATTTATTGGCTTTGATCCACTTTGTAACTGCTTCAAGTTCTGTATTTACTAAGTTACATAAAGTGTCTATGTTTTTGTGTGTAAAAAATAAATTTGTGTCGTCTGCGTACATAATCGGGGTAAGTAAATTGGAAGATTTATGTAAGTCATTGATGTAAATAATAAAAAAGAGGGGTCCGAGGATTGATCCCTGCGGTACTCCACATTTGATATTTTGAGGTTTAGATGCATTTTTATCAATAAAAACAAATTGTTTGCGTCCATATAAATAGCTTCGAAACCAGTTAAGAACGATCCCTCGTATCCCATAATATGTTAGTTTGTGTAGTAAAATGTCATGGTCAATGGTGTCAAAGGCTTTTGAAAAGTCTATAAATAACCCGATTGTATTGGTTCGATTTTCAAGCGATTTGGTAATTTTATTTATCAACGTCAGAAGAGCGTGTGTTGTGTTTTGTTTTTTTCTCAACCCAAATTGAGATTCGTGTAAAATATTGTTATCATCCAGAAATTTTGTTGTGCGTGTAAAAACTATTTTTTCTAATATTTTGGAGAAAACTGTTAGTAAGGAAATTGGTCTGTAATTGTTTAATGATAGAGCGTCACCCTTTTTAAAAACTGGAATTATTTTTGCTAATTTCATTTTTTTAGGAAAGACACCCGAGGTCATGGATAGATTGCATATGTATGTGAATGGTTCGACGATAGTCGGAATAATCCTTTTTAAGATAAAGTTATCAAAGCCGTCATGGCCGCAGCTACGTTTACTGTGGAAGTTATGGACAATATCTAGAATTTCGTTTTCAAGTACAGGAGCAAAAAAACAATGAATTCGAATTACGGTTTGTTAGGTAATCACTAAATTTTTTGTCACAATTTGGAATTACTTTAGCCAAGTTTGGTCCTACATTTACAAAGTAGTCATTAAAAGAATCTGCAATATTGCGGATTATCGATGATCTTTCCATTAACCTGTATGTTGGAGACGGAGACATTCTTATTTTGCCTATTCAAAACATTATTAATAATTTTCCAAGTGGTCTTAGCATCTTTGCTGCAGTTTATAAATTGTTGTTCAAAATATTTTTTCTTTCTCTTCGTAGCAAACTTACCAGCGTGTTTTTATATTCAAGTATTTTGACCGTGAGGTATTAGATGGTTTTCGGTTTGTATTTTGAGATAGAGATTATGTTTCCTATTAATTGACCTTAATAGATTCGGAGTTATCCAAGGTGATTTAGCATTTCTTTTTCTGTTCGGGATTGACTTTTGTCAGGGGAAGGCATTGATCATATAAAGTATTTATTTTAGTCATAAATTCATCAAAGGTATTGTCTACATCAGTGATATCATAAAGATCAGACCAATCTATATTATTTAGATTTACGATAATAGTCCAATATTGTCATTACAAATGTTGCGTTTATATGCGACTCCGGGTACAGACGTTTGTGTTTTGATCTAAAGTCTGTAAATATCGGAAAATGGTCCGTTATATCAAAAACTACAATGCCAGCTTCCGACGGTGGATACATATTGGTAAAAATATTATCAATTAAGGTTGATGAATGGTCTGCTACAACGGGTGGGCTTAGAGATGAGTGGTGTGAATGATGAATGTGAGAAGGGTCCCACAAAAATTCATTGACAAAAGCAATCAGAGTTATAATTTAATAAATTAATGTTAAATCACCCATTCAAAAAACAGTCTTTATCTTTAGGGATGGACTAGAGAGTATATTTTGTAATGCGATAAGAAAGTCATTTTGATTGGAGTTGGGAGGCCGGTATATAATTCCAAGAACAATATTCTTTCTGTTATCAAAAACAATTTCTACAATAAAGATTCTATATATTCATTCATGTAAGTCACTCTGGCCTTCTTGTATAAATAAATTCAGAGGAAATATAAAAGGCTACCTCCTCCTATCCTATCTAATCTGTTGTTTATTTCTAATTGAAAGCCCGGAAAGCAAATAGAGAAGTAGGTGTTTCAGTGAGCCACGTTTCCGATAAGCCGATTACAGAACAATTAAACATTAGCCTATCAAGTAAGATACTCAGCGATTCGAAGTTTCTATTCATGCTTCTTATATTTGAGAGGACTAAAGAAAAAGACGATTTATCCAGATTCAAAAGCCGGGAAACGAATTGGTTTTCTGTGTAATAGGATGAAGAGATTGATTGCTCATGTTCATTGTTGTCTACTGGAACGTCAAATTCATTTACTTTGCATTTAAAATAGAAATCATATTATTCGTAAAATTTTCGTCGGAATGGCAGTATCTTGGATGTGTTTCATTTTGGAAAGTATTCAAAAAGTCATCGTTGGCAAGGTCATTCCCAGGGAGGCTTATGTTATTATCATTATCATTATTATTATCATTATTATCATTATTATCATTATTGTCATTATTATCATTATTATCATTATCATTATTATCAATATTATTATTATTATTATTATTATTATTATTATTATTATTATTATTATTATTATTATTATTATGTGTTGTATCGTCATTATTGTTACCATTATCGTTGCCATCATAATTTTCCTTATTGCTAGCCATCATAATGACAGACAGACATCACCGGGAAGTTACAGATAATCGGACACCAAAAGGAGAGGAGAGCGGAGGGCAGGGGTGGGCAAGGGAGGAGATGGGTGGACCCAGTGTTTTGACTCATTGTTCGTGTAAGCACCAGGGCTTTTATAGCAAAAACAAGATTCGTGAGGAAAATAAAAACTATTTACTGAGTTCACAAATCCATTAAACACTGGGTGCTCTCTAAGTTGATCGGGAGATTAGGAAAACACGTTTTAATGTAGGATGGTGAAAAGAGGGGCCGTAAGGGGATTGGGCAGGGAGATTATACCGAGCAATTATGGGTCAAGACCTAATTACCATTTGTTAAATTGTGGTTTGTGACCAGGTTGTTATAAAGTATTAAGGAAACGAGTCAATGTGGGTCTGAATAAAAACGTAGCTCTATAAGATTTGAATACATTGACAAATGTCAGTGGAGGATGTTAAATACAGTTAACTTAGCAAAAGTGCGTCATTACATAATATTCCTATTGAATTTAACATGAGTGTTGTTGAGACAAAATAGCATATTTGAATATTTGGAATATAAATATTTGAAATATTTGAGACAAAATAGCATATTTGAATATTTGAAATATCTCACATATATGAAATATTTGAAATATGTGAAGTAGCTTATTTGAAAGTGCGCCATTACATAATATTCCTATGAAATTTAACAATAGAGTTGTTGAGACAAAATAGCATATTTGAATATTTGAAATATCCCATACATATGAAACATTTGAAATATTTGAAGTAGCTTATTTGAAAGTGCGTCAATACATAATATTCCTATTAAATTTAACATGAGAGTTGTTGAGATAAAATAGCATATTTGAATATTTGAAATAGCCTATATATATGAAATATTTGAAGTAGCTTATTTCAATAGTACAATAACATTTGTTAACAAGTATAGTATGAGTAATATTCGCTTCCTTACTCTTTTAACAGGAATTAAGATTTAAAAGCATAAAGTAATATGAAAGCACACAGTAAAAACTGCGGTATCAAACCCAACTGGTGCCGTCCCACATGGATACCGGGATGGTGCCAAAACTAACATTAGTAACACCATGGGTGTTAGCTTAACACCATCGTGGCATTCATACAAGACATACACCAGCCAAAAACCAGTCAAACTCAGCACCACTACTAATGCATTATATATACAAGTTTAGAACTGTGATTTACTTATTTCATATGTGCTTACTTTCTGAAGATAGTTACAATAGCACTAGCAAGACGTGAACAAACCAGCAAAGTTGCTAATGGTTGGAATTTTGTTATTAAATTACGACTGCTGTTTTTTGTTCAGTTATGTTTTTGAATTGTTTTGTTTTGAAAATAATGATAATAAAAACTTCAGACGCCGTAAAACCTGATTCAAGAATAGGTAATTATTCATCACCAGGATGAAGTGTCAGAATTAGATATTTTGGCTAGATACTTCGTGCATTTGGAATAAGCAAATTGTATAACTATAAGCATCAATTGTTGGTTTGTTTGCCTCCCACAAATATCATATTGTTACAGAGTACATCAAGAAAAAAAAAAACAAAATAACAAATACCAAGTTTCCATGATAATTATGGTTAGATTGAGCACAGAGACAAAATGCTTTGAAAAATTATGATTATGGAGAGATATTAACATTATAAATGCTCATGCAATCACTGATGTGTGTATAACATACAAAAAAGATGTCAAAATTGATCTTTCAAAAAATAAAAAAGCTATAAAGCTCTATTTTACGTACGAGGCTTGTCCTGGGAAACTACGTATCGACCTCGTAGAAATGAGTGGTAAACAAGGCACTATACCAAAGTCAGCTGTGCATTGACAATAAATATTCAGAATGTTTTTAATCTTTTTTTTTTTTTTTTTTTTTTTTTTTTTTTTTACAGTAAACCTTGATCAACCTTGATAATCATGGTTACATTGAGCATAGAGACATAGTGCTTTGAATTATGCACAGATATTAGCATAGCAAATATTCAAATTGATCTTTCAAAATATGATAGCAATTAAAGTTTATATCTTATAGTATTATATTGGTCCTGGTAAACAAAGGACTATCCTGAGTCAGCTGTACTTAACAATTAACAGTTGGAAAGTTCAAATATATATATATATATATATATATATATATATATATATATATATATATTTTTTTTTTTTTTTTTTTTTTAAACAAATAACTCTTATTTATATAAAGGACTGGAGCTTCCAGATCAATTCAAGTTCACAAGAATATGTACACGACCGGGAGATGTCGATAGAGGCATCTCTGAATGTGGATTTGAACGGAATTTGAACATCACAATGCACAATACACAGGGTTGTTAGACCCTTCCAAATTAGAGGAACGTTTTTTTAGAAGATCATGCATGTAAACAAACAACAAGCAGGAAGAATTAAATCATTGAACCAATTGACCAGAGTAACATATATATATCTAAATATATCTCCCAGCACATATTTTCGCTATTCTGATTCTCTCTCGAAATCACTTCCCCCATTTCTTATTCAGTAAATAAAGCGCCCTGTACTCCCTCCCTCTCTCTCTCCCCCCGCCCCCCCCCCCCCCCCCCCCCCCCTGTCGAAGAAAAGTTATGAAAATCTGCTGTGAAAGACAAAAATGAGAGGATGAAAATAAAGCGGAAAGAGCCGAGGGTGATAGAAATGCACATTTACTCAATTATGATAATATCAGTTATTATGCTCCTTTCGGGATCGAACGCAGGTCTTTTTGAACTAAATTTTCATTCTGAATTCGAATTCGAACTTTTAAATTCGAAATAGACACTCTTTAAAAATTAGCTCTAAAATAAAAAGATACCTCATAAAGACCATTATAATACTTTAATTAGATAATCCCCAGCTACCAACTCGCCGGAGAAGTTCCTCCCCACCTACCCTACACTGTAAACATAAATTAGTCATTGGTGCTTATAAATTAGTCATAACGACTAATATATATTAGTCCAGTCTCAGTGACTTAATTACCTCAGTCAAGACTAGTTTAGGTAAGTCATTTTGACCAATATAAACAAGCCATTTAACGAATGACTTGTTTACATTAGTCAAATGACTAACAAATGACATGTAGGCCAACAAATGACTTATTTATGGTCAGAGGCTAGGCCTACGGCGCACGTAACAGTGATTCGCGGTCAAACCACACGGACACATGCCAACATGGTAAAAACAAAACGACATCGAATTAACGCCTAAGAATTACATCCATCTCAGGATATCGTTGAAAATACTTTTAAAGACCGAGGTAAGTTTATGTCATATTCTATTTTTAACGCGAATCCCGAACATGAAAGAAATTGTGATGTCAAATTATTATTGTAGCCCCACATGCTCAATTCCACGTTAGTTGTATGCTTATATCATGGAATACTAGGGTAGATGTAGGGAATACCGGCCACTTAAGCTCATTTGTTTAATTAGCACATGAAAACAATAAAATCACAAAAGAAAAAGATAGTCATTGCTTAGCTACATCATTCAACTTTATTTTCCAAGAAAATTGAGGTAATCAAATATTTGCCGAGGCAGTTATACGCAAATAATGACGTCATCGTAAATTGTCCGGCATTCCCTACAGTGTAGGAAATACCGGACAGTATGTTTTTACCCTTTTTTTTTGTATAAAGATCTGTCTGGAAGCACTGATTTGAATGTAAACCATCAACTTAACATGTTTGTATTGATTTTTTTATAACATTATTCATTTTTAGAAGATTATATGCATTTTACTACAAAATTTCAAAACACTCAGAATAACTTTATATCTCATGTAGATCATGACATATCACAATAATAATAAAGGGAAATAACATTTCAAAATTGTCAAACAATTTAATATATAAATATAATACATTATATATGGAACTTACTATTTGATCTACATGCTTAGCAACTCAACCCGGGAGTAAAACAAACAACTGTCCATGTGGTGTCCGGTATTCCCTACACAAAAAAATGACTGACTAGCGCTTTTCAACACACTGCCACCCCAATACACAGGCTTTGTACAGTGCAAACACTCCATACACGTTTGGCCCACCCTCCACACATGTCCATAATGCATGAAATAGAGGTCATGCCCCAATTCTATTTTTATACCATCACATTCTCTAAAATGTCAATTTTTACATCAGGCCATTTTTCAGGCTGCAAATTTTCCTACCTTGACAGATTGTGGTAACTTTCTCGGAGATTTCTCACTTGTTGTTGTTGAATGCAGCATTCAATCTTCCCAGACAGACCACCAGACCAATAGATGCCGGTATTTCAACTCAGTTGATCTTATGTTAGCAGCTAGGGCTGGACATGTGGTGACCGTCCGATATTCCCTACTGTCCGGCATTCCCTACATCTACCCTAGTAATTTGTAGTTGCAGAACTCGCTCTATACTCGGATGGTGTGCTGAATGGTAATAGTTATGATATGATATGATGATTAGTATCATTGAATATATTCATGTAAAGAATCAAAGGAAAGAGTTCCTCTTGCGACAGTCACTCAAAAAAAAAAAAAAATAAATAAATAAAAAATCGATAACAACACACCTGTGCGCATGCGTCTCTATAATTTATCGGACGTCAACCTTTTGCTATTCAAAATTGATTCAAAAATAAAAGAATCCAAGGCAGTGCGCAAGCCGTCTCGTTGGTGTAGTGGTGTGAGAGTAAGACAGTGACGCTGGTGACTCGGGTTCGACTCCCGCTATTCCTCTTGTGTATTTTGACTAAATAAACTGGAAGTTGTATTTTGTTGTTATTTTTTTATTATTAAATATCATTTTTTTATATAACCCTAACCATCACCCTAACCCTAGTCTATATTTAAAATATTATTATAAACAATTTCCACATGTATATTTTTCGATTTGGGTAGCTGTCGCAAAAGGAACTCTTGCCGAATCGAATTTTAATTTGTAAAAGATGAGGTGGTGCAGCCCCCCCCCCCAAAAAAAAAAAAAAAAAAAAAAAAATGAAATAAAATAAAAACATTTTTTATTTAACATTATTTTTCATTAATTTTTCATGGCAGATGCCAGACATCTCCATGGTGTCTACAACATCTCTATCACACTCAACATAGCACAGCAAAAGTGTCAACCACAGATGAAGCTTCGCAAACAGAAGTATCACTCAAACACTTTGCATCTATCCTACGAAGACAGACAGCTTACAGACCCATCGGCTTTTACGCGCTCCAGATTCATAGAATGTGTTTCTTCGTCAGACGATTCCTGCTTCTTTTATACCGGTGAGTTGTTTTTGTGATTGTTCACATATTTTGCAATAATGTATGATTATGAGCAATGTATACACGTAAATATCAATATTTCCTATTATTTTAATTTATAACATAATATATTTTCCCCCTTTTACATGATTGAAGGTGATCATGCTGAGCTATTTGATCAACTTTCTGAAAGAGAAGGCATCAAAATGAGGTACTGGAATGGATTTAGAACACCAGAAGCTTCTCCAGCTAGATCTGAGGTATTTTCACTTCATGTTCTATAATTCTATATTTGACTCTGTACATGAAAATCATTTTTGAATAACAATCTCACCTTTTAGAAGGAGTTTAATTTAGATATTGGACTAAATGGTTTATTTTGCCAATTGAATGCCTACATTTCTTTAATTAGAGCTTTGCAATATTATTGTCATTGCAGGGTATTTTTTTTTTTTATTGTTTCACATATTTAATTGCAATTTACTTATATAGTAGCTTATAGTACATTATGTCTCATACTTTTATGTTTGGAATTAAGACACATTTCTAATATGGCGTGGTCATGTCTACTTGAAAGAGACTCAACAACTGCTTGAACGCCTTTTTTAAACACAATTTGTACCATTTTAAACTGATTTTTTTTTAACATGATTTTTTAAAGTTATGAATGTTATGTTATTATTGTTAATGTCACACTGAATTCACCTGGATGGATAATAGGTTAGAGCGGTCCGCAGACTGTAGTTATTTAGTTAACTTTGCCCAAAGCCTGGCAGCCTAGCCAGGTGAAAACATTGTCTTAATATTTTTGTGTTCTTTAATAATATGTTTTTATATGGAATCAATTTTATTTATATTGTATGTCATCTTTCTGCCGAATAGAATGATGATAATAATAATAATAATAATAATAATAATAATAATAATAATAATAATAATAATAGTAATAACTAATTTGAATGACTATTTTAATAATTTAGTAAATTTGAAAATCAAATGAATTCATAAAAAGGAATAATGATCATGATGAGAGAGACAAATATTTCAATTATTATATAGATGCCCTTTCAGGGATTTTATAATGCCTGTCTAATAATTCTTTTTATTTTAATGGCCTTATTTTTCAGGAACATCGTTCAAGGATATTCACTGTGTATGAAGAATTCATTATGACACTTTTCCGTCTTCGACATGGTTTTACAAATCATGGACTAGCAGATACATTTGGAATTGGAACATTTTGAAATTTTATGGACCTTAAACTGCGACCACTTCTCATCAAATGGCCAACAAAGGAACAAGTTAGGGCAAGTCTTCCGAAGAGTTTTAGATATTTCAAGAACACTAGAACAATTATAGAGTGTACTGAAATATTTAACCCCATCAACGCCTTGTTCTCAAAGAATAACTTGGTCATCTTACAAACGTCACAATACTCCCAAGCTCTAAGTTGCAACATTTCCAAGGGGTACCTTCATTTTTCTCTCTCAGCTTTGGAGGTAGTGTATCAGATTAAAAGATCACACAAGAATCTGGTTGCTTGAACCCCATTGAACATGGCGATGGCGTCATGGCTGATCGTTTTTTTCTCATAAGAGACCTCCGAGCAAAAAGGGGAGCAACACTAAAACATACCACCATTTGTACATTGGAAGCAACTCAACACACACGCCACAGTCAAGACACGTCGCATTGAATCAGCAAGGATTCACGTTGAACGTGCTATCGGACGATTTAAGACTTTCTCAGAGTATTGAATGGAGTTGTACCTTTGTTGAGCTAGGGGAACATTTGCTATTTGTTATTGCTGAAATTTCCAAGACAAGCTGAACTTCAGATACATGCTATTTCCTGCATTTCTATATATTTTTTTTTCTGGTTGTTCTATTCTGCATAATGTTCTTGTATTCAAACCTTTATATTACACTGTACCACGTACTTTACCTGCGTCCGAAAATTCATTTTTTTTTTTCTCTGCGGATCCCCAAGGATGCCTTCCCTTCATAATAAGCAGTGGAAATAGTGATAATTTCGTTCATCCAATGAAACAAAGAAATACATAAGAAACAGTAGAACAGAAAATGAAATAAAACAACAAAAACGTAACTAAACGTAAGTGTCTTTGTGACTGTAGTATAAAGTTATTAGTAATACCCTGATGGAGATTGTGTTACCACATCACTATGTATCTTATATTGCTTGTAGTGATATCAGTTTCTAACAGCGGCGGATCCAGGCAGGGACGAAAGGTGCGCACATGCGTATTTGAGGGATTTTCGGAAAGTAAAACGAAATATTTCAACTTCAATAACTCCTTTACATTTTAACCGATTTTTATGAAATTTACTCCTCTGACTTTATTCTGTCCTATATGATTGATTCTTTCCTTGAGTTGGATTCCATTTAAGAATACAAAATACATTTTGTGAAATAGCTGATGTGCGTACATTATTTGACCATAATGCTGGGCACAGACTTTTAAATAAAAAAAAATAAACAAAGGCACACGTTAAAGAGAAATACCTTTTATCTCTTTTTAAAATCAGATCTACAGAGCCAGTGAGAGATGACATGCTAGATGAATTGTCAAACGCTATACCGCACACAACGGAGGTCTTTGGATTATGGAAGGACAAAACTGGTGGTCGTTCATGTGACCTGTGGAAGATTCTTCACGAATTTGAAGTGGGAGGCATGTGGTGTCGTTTTATTCTTCGACAGGAACCTCAGGATATTTCAGAAGGTAAGTTCTTTAAGTATTTCAAGAAGGGGAGTCAAGCAAGAAATGAAATGTTTGTGGTCAATGCAGACACAATCAACAGTGAAGACTTAAAGGGAAGGTCTGGACCCAGAATAAATTGCTTTTATTAAAAGAAGAAAAATTAGGAAAAAAAAAAACAGAATATAAAGTTTGAAGAAAATCGGACTAATAATAAAAAGGTTATGAATATCTTTACGATTGGGAACACTGTCACAAAACTGTGATGTCATAGGGGCACAACTTGCCGTGCATTTTTTATATTGTTTTATGATAAACGTTCACTTGATTTGATAAGAAACTGTTTTCCTCATAACTTTGGCCAAGATATATTGATAACAATATGCTATTGCATCTATACATATATTGTAAAATCAGCACCCATCTAGAAATACAAAAAGTAAAGATTTTAAATAGGTTTTCAGTCTAGAAATAAGATCTTCATGAATATTAAATTTCATGAAAAATATAGTTTATAAACAAATAAAGTGAAAATTTATCATAAAACAATAGAGAAAATGCATGGGAAGTTCTGCACCTGTGACATCACCGGTGCCAATTTGGTGTAGCGATCAATTTGTTGTGCATCATACACTGAAAACCTAAACGGGTAGACCGACTAGCTTTAAAGCTAGTCGTAGTGATGCCCAGACTGACTAGCTTTAAAGCTAGTCAGTCACGACGGACTAGTTTTCCTTCAACACAATCCGGAGATTACGGACTAGCTTTAAAGCTCGTCCGTCTCTACGGACTTGCTTGAAAGCTAGTCCTTCAAGTTAGTCGGTCACAACGGACTAGTTTTAATGCTAGTCGGTCATGACAGACTAGTTTTAAAGCTAGTCCGTTTTGACCGACTAGTTTGATGGACTAGCATAAAAGCTAGTCGTAGTGATGCCCAGACTGACGAGCTTTTGAGCAGGACTAGCTTTACAGCTAGTCCGTCAAGGTGTCAAAACTAGTCAGTCGCGCTTGTCTGTCGCGATGTTCTTACTTCTGTCATGACCGACTAGCATTACGAAATAGCTTAATATGGCTTCATCAGCTTGTCAGAGACGTCAAATCTGAAATATGAGAAAACATTTTAAAGATACGATTAATTTTTTTCACAAAAATTCAAGAATTAAAGCCAAAATCATTTTATTACGATGATATCAGAATACAGGAGGCACAATTAGTTAACATTATGGCAATTATCAAATAATGTGACGTTGAGATTTAATTTGGAAAACTCATGGACATAATTACACTGAAGCCCGGCCAAACAAACAAGTTAGATGCAATCCGTAACGCTAATAAATATGCATTTTGAATTTATACTTTATATGCTTGCTTCCAGTGCGGCGATTTGATGTCACGACTGGGGGGGGGGGGCTTAAAATAGCATTTAGCATTAAATTCAACATACATTTGCCTCTTTATAGCTTCACTAGCTGATCACTTTAAAATCAAGGGGGCGATCCTCCAGAAAAAATCGAGGGTGAAACGGTCCCCACTGTCCCCGGGCTTCCCCGCCAATGGCTTGCATCATCATTGTCTTGTTTGTTGTAGGTCTGCCTAGTTTTGCATTTTCTACGCAGCATATCTTTCTTGAGAGCCACTCAGAATCCCGCAATCGCGCCTCTAATCCAATTTCTGTACTTTCAGATAGTAATCTAAAAGAAATATGGACATATAATTCTTAGAATTAGAATTGATTCATTATTTAATGTTGCTATTATCGTTGTCAGTAAACACACACGCAATTATATATAATTGGCAAGAAAGAATTTGTTTCGCGTTGGTGATATTAGTATTAATCCATGTGAAAAAAATAACGATTATGAACTGAAAAATAAGGAATTCAAAAGAGTACTCACACACATCACATGAAGGAGATCGCCATTATCATCAAAATCTTCAGTTTTATGGTATATCGGATCTGCTTCCTTACAGTTTGCTCATTAAATAGAATTCACATACAGATAATACAAATAATAGATGATGTCCTTTTCGCATGCGCATGTTATTCACTCGATGCTATTCACCTTGTATTCACTGCTGTTGCTTAGCCGGGCATTCACCAGTAATCTATAAGAATAGACCAGATTCTTGGGTTCTATAGTAACGAGGTATTCAATTAGCCTGCAGTTAGAATGGAGAAATAGTTTTGATGTTATGTATCGTAAGCTAGATTGTCAGGTCAAAAACAACCTTTGTTGAGAATAATGTATTTACTTGATTATGTTCGGAACATGCCGCTCTAATTTACAATAGAGATAATAATTGACATTGCATCTGTGTGTATTTCAAAAGCTGTCAGTCATTTCAATTGTAAGCGACATTTCAGCTATGTGTATCAATCCTAGTCGGTCATTCTAATAAAACTGAGGCTACCTATCTAATTTTATAGAGCTCGTCCGTCATGACGGACTAACAATTAGATAGTGAGATAGCTTAAAGCTCCGTCCGTCAAGTTGGAGAGAGATTGGATCAGTTGTAAGCTAGTCCGTCTCGACAACTAAACATGACACACTAGCTTTAAAACTAGTCCGTCTTGACTGACTAGCTTTAAAGCTAGTCCGTCCACTAACGGACGAGGTTAGGTTTTCAGTGTAAAGATATTCATAACTTTCTTATTATTATTCCGATTTTCTTCAAACTGGTTTTAATCTGCTTTTCTAATTTTCTGCTTCTTATAAAAGCAACTTACTTTGGATCCAGATCGTCCCTTTAACAAGTTCTGTCTAAGCCTAGGATGAAAACGTTTTGGACTTGAAAATTTCCAATCGATTAAGACAGACGGGTCGTTTATTGATTATGTTCGCCAATAAATTGTCTTTTTATATGTTATTGTACATTATGGCGGAATATATATATGGCATGCATATTATTTGTGTTACTCTTGATACTCATGATCAAAGATGCAGCAAGTAGTCTATCGGTACCACCTGAGATCCTTGCCCGGGGACTGAGGGCACAGCAAGCATATACCGAGGCAGCTCGAGTTGGTACAAAGAAGGTTTTCAGAACTCGATTAATGCTTGTCGGACAGGAGCGGGTTGGAAAGACAAGTCTGAAGAAATCCCTTACAGGTCAAGGGTAGGTAAAATAATCATCTCCTTAACTTTTAACTCTCTCTTTCTCTCTACCACCCTCGATTTGTGTTTCGCTCTTACATCCCTCTCTTTCGTTAACTGTACATCCCTCTTTGCCACTTGTTCTTTGTATAGTTAAGTTGTCTCTGTTAAAAAAAAAAAAATGTTTTTCCTTATTTCATCAACTTAGCTGTATATCATGTATATAAAGACTGTATATGTAACCACTTCTACCAATTTGCCTTGGTAGGTATCAATGAAAAATGGGAAAGAAAAACGATGAACGTGTGTGATAACGGGGGAAAACATCTTCAGTAATAAGTTTATGTTTAAACTTGTGTATTTCGTCCATGTCATAGATTTGATGAAGACGAGGCAATAACAGATGGCGTAGAAACATCAAACGCTTGTGAAATCAATGTTGAGGTGGCAAAGACTGGTGGAATAATGTGGTCCATTCACAGGAAAGAGCATGAGAACTTGGATTCAAAAGGTAAGTAGTACTGAATCTTATTGTCTGCACAGCCATATCAATTCCTCATTCCAAGCAAACTGAGTAAAACAATTCCAATTATTTTTCCAAGCATTCCAATATTAAGCTTTGGTAGCAAAAGAGGACATAAACCTTAATGGGAGTTCCGGTCGCAGTAAACTGGCATGCAGGAAGAACATAAAGAAATACATAAATAATATATAGCTATTGTTTTGTCGCCATACGCACTGCAATTGTGCCATTTGTCACATGTAAACTTACTGCAGTATTATCAGAATAAGTGTACACTTTTGGAGATAATGCTTTATAATGATATTTATCGTGAATCTGTTTGTTCTGGTTTTTATAGGCGACGAATATAGTAAAGCCCTTGCCCAAGAAATAGCTAAGAAGCTGATAATAACAACAAAGGTAAATTATTATTTGCGTTATAAATATCTACATGATATAAGCAATGTCATTTTTTTGTTAGTGTAGATGAATGAGAGACGTATTATACAGTTGGCGACTATGTGCTACATTCCATCAAGAAAATATGTGAATAATATTAAGTTTGTATAAACTATGCAAACAATTATTGAAAAAATAACGACAATAGTTTATTTTTTCATGCAATGATTATTATATATAAAATATATAATCCTTGTTTAGGCATGCAGCTTGGTTTTCATGTATTTTAGGAGCAGTTCCAATCAGGTCCGATTATACAGAGTGAGTAAAAAAAATGTCCCATCATTTTGAATTTCATTTCTTGTGAAAAGTATGATTATCTAATCATGGGATTTATGATGTCTTGGTAGAGTCATCCTCCCGGAATATGTTGTTACAACTTTCATTTGGATCTTTGCACGTATAACTTAATAACAGACATTCTTCAGAAGACGGTAATACCTCACTTGCGCCAAATGGTTGGGTAAAGGATAAACAAATTGAGAATGTATTACTTATGTGCACTCACAAAGAAAAACCCTCATTAACACATAGAGAAAGCACATACCCCACCTACACCCTCGCCACACAATTCCACATACACCCCACACACACACACACACACACACACACACAGACACACATATACATACTCACGTACCCTATCTCATCCATACCAGCACACACACACATACACAACCACACCCTCAACAAACACACCCACACACACATAAATACACACGCACCCTCATTCTCACTCAAAAACAATAATTATTGTTAGGTAAGTACTACGTCCCAAACATATAGTGGTGGTCTTGTTGAACAGAACGTTAAATATGACATTTGATAGTGGACTGTTTAATGTGGGTGCGTGTATGATGATGTGCGTGTGTCTCAGGGAGGATAGGTGTGTATGTGTCTGTGTGGTGCGAGTGTGTGTGGGTAAGTGTGTACACATATTCTGTCAACATTTTAATTTTCAACCAACCACTTGGCGCAAGTGAGATCTTACCGTCTTCTGAAGATGTCTTTTATTCAGTCATGCGTGCAAAGAGCCAACAGAAAAAGGTACGAACATATGCTACGAGGATGAATTTACCAAGAAATATCAAGAAACCCGTGATTGAAAGTTTATAATTTTCCACAAGACACCTTCAAAATGATGGGACATTAATTATAAACTCACTCTGTATATAAATATATATTTGGATTCATATTTGCCAATCAATCTAGGTAGCTTCTTAATTGAGTCTGAAAACAGTATTATTATAAATTGTAATGTTGATTTTTATCGACTTTGTATATAGGATCGAAGAGGAATAAAATCACAGCCCACCAGTAAGCAAACTGGTGGCAGAGCTACTGGTGGGAGAGCTACTGATGGCAGAGCAGGTAATGTATTCTTGTTTTTCCTCTTTCCTAATTAATAGATAAAAGCTCTTTTATAACTTTTTTCGTAAGTATGTGATTGTGATATGTCCCTTAACGATTTACATGTTCAAACTCACCACCAAACAGAAATATTCCATCAATTTACATTTTGGAACTGTTGCTATTGCTTCATCACAAGAATTACCCACTGCAAAACAAAGTCCTAGGCAGTAAGTGAAAATGCAAAAGAATTTTAAATACAATGATGTATGTAATACCGTAAAAGTCATTTTTGGATTAACAGTGCACCCCGACACGCGTAAGGAAGATACACCTAAAGCTGATGACAAAATACCAAAGCAATCTGCAAGCCAGGTCGAGGATTCAAGGAAAGAACAGGTTCACACGAAGGTAATGCCCATTTTGACATCCATTTTATAATCGCCTTTCTTTTTTTCTCCCCCTCCCTTTCACAGACAGCCGTTTAACTAATGGCCTTCTCTGACTTTTGATATTTAATACCTACCTTTTTTTCTTTTCTACAAATGTTACTAGTGCGTCCAAAATACAACTAAGCCAAACTAACTTTGAGAGCCTCATATTGGAATTGCATAACTTATATGTGATTAATGTTTATATCATGACAGAGAGTAACCCATATTCTGTCCAGTGATACCACAATTGCACCCGTACTGTCAAGGATAGCTGAGCACTCGAGTTTGTAAAAGCTTTGGTCAAAACACATCGTACCAATTTGTTTGTTTGTTTGTTTGGATTTTTTTTTATCAGAAGCAACCCTAGGTTTCTGATCATTCACTCATTGCTTGATGTCAGTCAATTCATAAAGGACAAAGGATTACATTGACTATCGGAATGCAGGGGCTGCTTTTCCAAAAACTTTTGTACAGGGCAATTTGTACGCTTGCATTTATTTTATTTTTTTTTCGTTTATCCCTAGTGCTCACTCGTCCTACACAGCACAAGACTGACAAGTACAAGTGTGGTATCATTTACAAGAATATGATTTACTCTTTATTGTGAAATAAATATCAAAGTCACACAAGCTATACAATTTTAAATATGAACCTCTCAACGTTGGGTTTACATTCTTTCCTGGTATACGCACTGTACACGTAGTGTTTTTGATATCCTTGATTTACGATGCATCCATTTAACTCGATGGGAATAAATAGTTCATAAAAGAGAGATCAAATGAAAGATCAAAATGAAAATATATTATTCATTTAAGTCCCAAGATAAGTTTGAGCAACAAGGAATTTCAATTTCCATTTGTTGTCTGGGACACTGTGAACAATGAAAAGAACTTACTCTTTTTGGCATACCCCCTATACTATTTATGTATATTCATTTTTTTTCTTAATAATGGCAATGCACATAATACGTTTATTATTGTTTGACAATAACAAGAATAAAGACAATTGTGAGAGAATACAATTAACTAGGTCAGTCGAGTTGTTTACAAATTTGCCGGCTATTTAAAGGGCCGCGTAATGTACATAAATATGTCAAACGCGCCATGTCGGCAGATATCATAGAAACGCGGGGTCTTTTGTACATTCTTCGAGATAGAGTGTGAAATATTTTCCCACGCGTAAAACATGAAACTGGCAATTGTGGGAGCTATTATATGAAATAAAATCATTCTTATCTTGGACTCCGTTCGAGAAGCAATGTTTTTTTTTTTTTTGTCCTCGGGCAGCCTGCAGTGGATATAATGTTTGGATTAATTTCTGCTTTGGGGGATATCTGACGCTAATTTGTATATCTGTCTAAATTCCGTCCTATCTATATCTGGATATTGTATTTTACTTCACACTGCGGCCGACAGACGATTAATATCTTCATGAGTTTAGTTTTGCTGTCTATCGTTAAGTGGTTATACCCGGTGAAATATTAGACTTGGAAGATTTTAGTGCACATAATCACTGATTGGATGGAGAAGTGGGTCGCGGCTGCGATAGACCGGGAAATTAAAGGCTTCTGGCCGGTGTCGTTGGACCGCTGGCAGAGAGTGGCAAGATCGGGAGCAGGGGATGGAAATGGACGAGGAGCTCAGGCCCGACAGCAGAGAAGACCCGATAGGATAAACCCCCAAGCAATGCGGGCAAGGGAAGTGGCGGAGTTGCCATAATCTAGGCCAGAGCATATGTACTCTAGGACAAGCCAAATTCGACTGTCTATCCATGGTTCATGTCTGCATAATTACGACAGGTGAGGTTGCACGATTCCGGAACATTGATTGATATAGAGGGGTCTAGACCCTCTGTAGAAAGTATTGGTTGTTACAGGATATAGCCATGTCTAGATAAAGACAATATTTGGGGCATACCATGGATGCATGTTAGAGGGCAAAAGCCTAAGGCAAGATTGAGGTTGAACGAAGAGAAGCGGTGAGGTGTTATATAACCAAAATTGGCAATCCGCTGTATTTTGAATGCGTGCTTTTTTATATTACTGATGGACGGAAATGAAAACAAGCAATAATCGTTACACTTAAAAAAATCCGTAAAATTGTTGCAAATGGTGTTTGTTGTATGAATATTTTAACGAATACGTTAACTGAAGAGAGAATTGTGGTTCTTTGATTATTTGTTTTCTGAAGTGAGGCTACACCTATTGGTGTTAATTAATTGCACGTATATTGCATAAAGCGATCTATGCTCATGATTGGTTTTGGGGAGGCTCAACAAATATGCTGATTAATTAAGCACACTTCAATTTCACGTTGGTGAATAATGCCGGTGTGAAAATTTAAGTTGCATAATAACCTCGAAATGAATGAACAAATTGAAATCATGAAAAGATGTTAAAGATATTGACAATGTGGTTGTATGTTAATATGAGTAATATATCTCTGGAACAAGTTACTTCTCGTAGTTCTCGTCCTTTTTGTTGCAGGTACCTGGATGCGGGTAAATAGACCTTGATCTTGGTGGATAGCTCACCCTTGGCCGGATGCAGGGTTACCGTCTAAGTTGAGAGCGAAGTTGCAGAGCATTCCGGTTCACCATTGAACGACCCTCCTGTTCCATTGAATTGCTGTCACAATGATGATAATACAACCCGGTCAACCGGCATCCGTATCGCATGTTATATCACTTACGAGTGAGAATAGTCGATGGATATTTTCATCCAAGTTTTGTAATGGGCCCATATTGTTGACTGATATTCCCCGTCCCATTTACTGTTTTGCATGCCTGAACCTATAATTGGAGCGATTCGAGTTAGTGATGCTGATTACATGGTGCATGAGAATACACCGATAGTTGGAAAGAAGGGGAATCAGTATTTGGATGGCCATGATGGAATGGAATGACATAGGCCTATTACTTTCATTTCCACTTATATTATCTGATGATCCTTTTGAAAGTGCTGGATATGTCTCGGATAATGTTGAACGGCCTGGAATTGATCTTGTCACATACAGAAGCAGTAGGAAGAGAGATTTGATCTACTGTCAGGACGAGATGTTGATAAAATATATATATCTATGATAATTAAACTGTTTATAATATTATGCTCCATTTGGTAAGCTAATGTATAAGCTGTTGAAGTAAAAAAAATAAATAAAATAGCAATAGGCACCCAGTATAAAGCCAGATGAAAACATAGATTTGTAGCTCCCCATTCTGTTATCGATTTGTTTGTCTTGCAAGGAGCCGGGAGGGCGCCCCCGTCCAGCACCCTTGGCTGTCCCCCACGTTTCCTCCAAATTCTGGGGGTTTTTCGTGGCCTCCGTAATTAGTGTATCTATACACTTGACAGGTGTTGGGCGCCTTGCATATTTTAGGGGTTTTATTGATAATGACCCCATAGTTTTAGGCCGAATATTAAGGAAAGAAGGCCGCTTATATGTAATTGTCTATTGATGATATTGACTTGAATGCTAATGACAGAGAATGGGGAGTATTTTATATCACAGAATATTATTGTTTATTTATATGGATATTTGGTTTGGCTTGAGTGGACACGATGCTTGTTTTATATATATATATATCACCGATTTCAAGCCAGAATATGAGGTATTTGCACGACTATCAAAAGCTGACATATCATAAGGTACAGATAGTGGAGTTATTGTTATGTTTCCTATCTGCTTGTGCAAATCAGATATAAATCACGGATTTGAAGCCCAAATAATGTATTTTTGATTGGGCTCGATTATAGATATGGAGAATTGGTTTGGCTTGGGTGGACATGATAGTTGATTGGTATCTCGGATTTGAAGCAATATATGTGTATTATCGGTTTGGTTGTATTATTGTTGGGCTTGGATTATGTGGACATGATGGTTGGTTCGGCTTGTTATGGAATTTGACAGTTTTCTGGGCTTGTTTAACAACTTGGTTGGTTGGTTGGGCTTGATATTGACTTGAATGCTAATGACAGAGAATGGGGAGTATTCTATATCACAGAATATTATTGTTTATTTATTTGGATATTTGGTTTGGCTTGAGTGGACACGATGCTTGTTTTTATATATATATCACCGATTTCAAGCCAGAATATGAGGTATTTGCACGACTATCAAAAGCTGACATATCATAAGGTACAGATAGTGGAGTTATTGTTATGTTTCCTATCTGCTTGTGCAAATCATAGATATAAATCACGGATTTGAAGCCCAAATAATGTATTTTTGATTGGGCTCGATTATAGATATGGAGAATTGGTTTGGCTTGGGTGGACATGATAGTTGATTGGTATCTCGGATTTGAAGCAATATATGTGTATTATCGGTTTGGTTGTATTATTGTTGGGTTTGGATTATGTGGACATGATGGTTGGTTCGGCTTGTTATGGAATTTGACAGTTTGTTGGGCTTGTTTAACAACTTGGTTGGTTGGTTGGGCTTGATATTGACATGGATGCATCGTTTGGCTTGGTTCTGGAACTTGTAATTGAATGACGAGATAGAAGAGCATCCAAGGGTCTTGAGTTGCTTGCGAAGCAACACCTTGGAAAAATTGACTTTAAACGTTTTATGGAAATGGATGAGGAAATGGAATTGGAGATTACATTGAGGTAAAGGAAAATGGAGTAATTGGGGATTATGTTGCAGTGTTATCTTATATGATCATTGGAAGCTTTGAATTGTTCTTATCGAATTGAATTATCACTATAATTGAAGCACAGGCACAGAATCAAATATTTATGCTGCTTGATTTTATTCAAGTGATGGGCAGTTGCTGAGTGGAGGATAGTATTGGAAAGGCATAAGGCAGGCAGGGTGAGGCAAGGCAGAAAAAAGTAAAAAAAAAATTGTTTTAATGGGGATTTGGATTTCTTTTCTTCTGTGCGTATTTATACCATTTCAAATGCCTTCCAGGGGAAAAATGGCCAAGAGCGCCATGAATTGACGGTGGGGACGGCTGTGATTGCCAATCTTGTGTATATGGAACAATAGCCCGGAACTGGGCATACTGGGTGGAGCACCGTCCCCCAGCTTAGGTGCCTCTTACCATACCTTTATGCTGAGGGCCCTGGACACGTGACCTGTTGTCCCTTGGGTTTTGTCATTGGCTTGTAACCCTGAAATCAGCTGTCGCCCTCCATAGATTAAATCAACGTAACTTTGGATATGTATTTATATATATTTTATTTGAATTGAAAATTAGTTTCGGTTTGAAATGGTAAAAATAATTACATGTATGATACAATTATTGTCCATTATATTATTTATATACTGAACTTGTATTACGTCTTGGTTGACAATGATATTTGAATATTGAATTATTGTGTCATGTTGGAAATCATGAAATATCTCGAACGGAGAATAAAAAGATGAGAAAAGGCAATCCCTTGTATAAATTGTAATTCTTCATAAATGTTTATTATTTGTTTGACATAACAAGATATCAGCATATATTGTGGAGGTGATCAATTACCTAGTAGTGTCGATTGGTTTACAATTTGCCGGCCTATTTTAAAGGGCGCGTAATGTAATAATTGTCAAGCGCCATGTACGGCAGATATCTGGAAGGGGGGTATTTTGTACATTTCGAAAGATGGGGTGGTGGGAAATTTTTCAGCGTACCTGAATGGATGTGGGCGCTATTATTGTATAATCATCTCTCTCCATCTCTGCGATTTTGTGTCGAGATAGCTATTGTTTTTTTACCCTCGCATTCTCGAGATGTTTGGATATTTGTTGGTCTTCTAAGTCATGAAAGTGGGCATATGATTGGAGGGAGGGGATAGTTTTCAAAAATTTGTCTATTGCTTGTGGGGGGGTTGATAGAATATTATCGTTGGTTGGACGTGTTATTGGCTGGATGGTTGGTTGGGCTTGCTATTATTTTGGATGGTTCGTTTGGCTTGTTGTATACATGGCTGGTTGGTTGGGCTTGTTATTGACTTGGATGGTTGGTTGGGCGTGTTAAAGACATGGTTGATTGTCTTGATAATCAACGTGGATGGTTGGTTGGGCTTGATTATTGTCATGGATAGTTGGTTGGGCTGGATATTCCCATGGATTGTTTCTATGCTTCCTATAGTTGGATGGTTGGTTGGGCTTGGTAATGGACAAGACTATTGGACTTATTCAAACATGTTATATACTTCTTTAAGTTTGTTAACTTGGTTTTGGATGGTCGGTTATTCTTGTTAATAACAATTGATTGATTTTAACATTGATTATTGACATGGATAGTCGATTGGGCTTGATATGGTTAAGGATGGTTTTAGACTTGCTTTTGTCATGGTTGGTTGGTTGGTTGGGCTTGGTAATGGACAAGACTATTGGACTTGTTCAAACATGTTTTTATACTTATTCAAGTTTGTTAACTTGGTTTCACATTGTCGTTTATTCTTGTTAATAACAATTGATTGATTTTAACATTGATTATTGCGTGGATATTTGGTTGGGTTTGATAATGTTAAGGATGGTTTTCTCGGTTGGCTATTGTCATGGTTGGTTGGTTGGGCGTGGTAATGGACAAGAATATTGGACTTGTTTAAACATATTTTATATTTATTTAAGTTTATTAACTTGATTTCAGATTCTTGCATAATCTTGTGAATAACATTGATTCAGTTTATTATTGTTCATGTAATGAATTCTTTACAATTTGGAGTTGTATGGGATTTTTCTTTTCTTCTGCTCAGGTATTATACTCATTTCCCAAATGCCTCCAGGGGAAAAATGGCCAAGAGCGCCATGAATTGACGGTGGGGACAGGCTGTGATTGCCAGATCTTGTGTATATGGAACCAATAGCCCCGGAAACTGGGCATACTGGGTGGAGCACCGTCCCCCAGCTTGGTCCTCTACCATACCTTTAATGCTAGAGGGCCCTGGACACGTGACCTGTGTCCCTTGGGTTTTTGTCATTGGCTTGTAACCACTGAAACACAGCCTGTCGCCCTCCAACGATTATAATCACGTAACTTTGGAAATGTTTTATATATATTTATATTGAGTTGAAATTAGTTCGGTTTGAAATGGTAAAAATAATTACATGTATGATACAATTATTGTCCATATATATATTATATATTACTGAACTTGTATTACGTCTTTGTTGACAATGATATTGAATATTGATTAATTGGTGTCATGTTGGAAATCATGAAATATCTCGAACGGAGAATAAAAAGATGAGAAAAGGCAATCCTTGTATAAAATTGTAATTCTTCTCATAATGTTAATTAAATTAGATTGAGTTAAGTTCATATATTGGTTTATTTCATTACTTTTGTTAATGATTAAAATATTAATTGCTTGTGGTAAAAGCCAATGGAAAAGGAGCATGTTTTTTAACTGATCTCTATCAACAGGTTTCAGGAAGTGTAGAACCAGATCCTGATAGAAGACCTACTGAAGCCGGAGCTAGTGTAAACCAGGCAGAACAAACAGGTTCGAAAATTTGATTTTAATTTTCGTATCGCATTTGTTAGGTCTTTCCTACCTATTGACTTTATGTTTGGCAAATTTGGAATTTTGAATATTATTTTTTTATGTTCATTTGATTATGATTTATGCCATGAAACTTGGCACATAAACTAGAATAAGTCAATGCCAATTTTTGATAGTTCACTTTGTACTCTGTGGACGTACTCCGTGAGAAATAAATTTATATTTGGTCAAAGTATCGAATTTCAGTACATATATTTAAAAAAAAGAACTTTTCCAGATCCAAATGAAACGTAAACGTTTGAATGAATGCTATAGAATCATTTACTCATGTCCAAAAGTCATAAAGCTACCCCAACAAATGTTGGTAAGATGAGTTTCCGTACACAAAATTGCTGCAATATTTACTTCATAATCTTAGAAAGTTCATTCAACTTTGAATGAATATTGTTTGATAAAGTCGAAGACACCCTTCCAAGATTTGAAATCCGCCATAATTGTTTAATAAAATTTACCATTAAAAATATACCAAAATGTGAATTTCTTGCAATTTTCCCGTTATTAGATTTGTTTTCAACTCCTTCTGAATATTAAATTATAAATGTTTGATATATAAGAAATCTACTTTTTTTTGTGTTGTGTTTATTTTCGGTAGAAATAGTTCTACAATGTTTTATATAAATTTGTCAGTCATTGACTAAATATCTGAAATCTAGTTTACTTATAAGTGTTTAGGGTGGATGTAGTGTTATGCTTAAATGTACCATATTTGTATGTGCCATTATCACTATTATTATTATTATCATTATTATTATTATTATTATTATTATTATTATTATTATTATTATTATTATTATTATTATTATTATTATTATTATTATTATTATTATTATTATTATTATTATTATTATTATTATTATTATCATTATTATTTTCGAAGTAGAAGAAGCACGTAAGGTTGATGGCCCCAAGGTTGATGACAGACTACCAACTCTTTTAGCAAGCCTGGTGGAGAATTCATTGAAGAAACAGTTTCGAACTAAGGTAATATCTATTCTTAGGTTTTCTCTTACGTGAATTTCCCTTCATTTAGGACAAAGCGCTTAATTATGAAATCCAGTTGCGGATCCAGGATAGCAAAATGTACATTTAGGTTTTCAAATTGAAGGGCCTGTCCTTGCACATTCCTGGATCCGCCAATCTAAATTACATAAGTGTTACCAATGTTGTTTGTATTTGTCCGTAATTTCCTCTTTATCTAATGTGTAGAAAGTTGTGAAACTTACATTGTAAGAACCAATTAAAGAAATTTGAACATGTTAACGTCAACTTAGTTGTCGTTTCTTGCCCGACTTTGATATTCAGGCGTACTGCAGAGGCGCGAAGATAATTGAGTGTATTTATTTTATTTTGTTATAATCATGATAAGAAGCGTGGAGCAGACGGCACTGATGATGGTAAAGATGACGGGCTGTCACTTAGCATATGGGACTTTGCTGGTCATGACGTTTACTATACAACTCATCAGGTGAACGTACTGACTATTTGCTTTTAAGGAAGGTTTTTTTTTTTCATTTATTATTCTTCTTTTTTTTTTTTCATTATTAAACTCGGATGTTGTAAATTTAAGTCAGGAGCTATAATTGTCGGTTAACAATTCAAAATAATAATATGACCTTTTGAATATTCATTATCATTCTGTTTTGTTATCTTTTATTAGTGTTATCATTTAGCTCTAATATGCACTGTTCAAGTTCAAGTTCAAGTAACATTTTATTTCCTTTTCAAAATACATAATTCAAATAATCGTATAATATAAATCATGTGAAAGGAATTGAGAATCTTTATAAGCCCAAGGCTTGAGTCGAGGTCGCCATGACAATACATATTTTTACATAAATATAATTTAATAACAATGTTATAGTATAACATTATTATAACATAAATTAAGGAAAAGGAAGAAGAAAGAAAAGAAAAGAAGTGAAACAAAAAATGAAAATAGAATTAGACAGAAAAGTGAAATGACATGGAATTAAAGAAAGAGCATAGGTTGCTCGTTTTCCAGATTGAAGTTAGTGTGTAGGCCTATAGTAAGAGGGAAAAAAAAGGGCTCCTCTCCGAACACACTAACTCAAATATCCCAACAACATCTGGATCGACGAACCTTCGACCAACAAGTTTATTATGCTGCATACCTCAGTGCCACATATTTTCTATTGTACTGATCGTACTGAGAGAGTATGCGGCAAGTCTGCTATAAGGAAATATTCATGATAAAAGAGTATGCCGCAGATCTTAGTGCCGCAGACTTGTAAACGTACTAACAGAGTATGCGGCAGGTTTGCGACAGACCTAATTTTCATGTCAAAACCTGAGGCAGGTCTGCGGCAGTTCTGCAGGAAGTATGCAGCGGGCCTTAATTAATTGCTCTCCGATAATCCGGCTTAATACATTGGCTCGTAGGTTGTTTAGATAAATGAACCTCTTTATTACACTAGCTTCATCGTAATCAATCAATAAGGATTTTAAATAAATTTATTCCAAGTCTGGTTATCAATAGCCCGATTGCATATTCCCATGACCATGCTTCAATAGTTAAGACAGGAAAGTTGCTATTACAAAGTTTGAATTTCATTCCTTGTTTGAAGGTGTTTCTGACTTGGCGAGCTGTTTATGTGATTGTGTTTGATTTGAGTAGAAGTCTGGATTCTGTCCTTCGACCTGAATATGAAAAAGTAAGTCTAATTTTATCATGTTTTTGACAATTGTAAAAGATAATGAAATAACTGTAGATAACACGGCGATAAGACAAACTTGAATATTTATTTCACATGAACGAACAAAAATGTTATTTCCATTCAGTTTATATTTTTTATTCTTAAGCTGCAGCCTATGAATATTGTATCTGTATAAAGAAATATTTCATTTCTCTACAACACACTTTTGGTAAATTTTTGGGGAAATGTACCGTTCCATGAAACCTGTAACCATGATTATAGATCTGAATTTTCGTCACACAAGTAGACTACATATTTCAAATACCTGTTATATTATTTTCTTTATCATTATTTACATATCTATCTACATGTATCTTTCAACTGTTATAATTATCACCTTTGTGTATAAACATGTATTTTGTTAATGGAAGCTATGTTTACACTGCCTCATTATGATTGATTTGATGTATCTTTTTGACAGATTACCTTAATTAATTAACTTTATACAATTATATCTAAAATAATAAAGTTATTTCCCTTAGATGGCTGAGTCTTTAAACATATCCTTATCTGAAGAAGAACTCGAATCTATTGCACCTAATGAATGCCACTATTATTTACCCGATGAGTTTAATTCCTGTCACAATAACAACAAGTCTTATTTCAGCTTACTACATTTAAATGCCCGGTTTTAAGTCGTAACTTTGACAGTGTTTCTAATCTCCTTAAATCCCTGTATAATTCGTTTTCCATCATTGGAGTAAGTGAATCATGGTTCAACCCCAATTCGCCTACTTTATTCAATTTAGAAGGTTATCAGATGTTACGGTCAGACAGATTACATGGACGTGGAGGGGGCGTAGTATTGTATGTAAAAGAAGATATTTCCTTTCAAGTAAAGACCCCACTGTCCGAATAACCAGACTTTGAAATGCTTTTTGTAGAAATTACCAATGTTAAATGTAAAAATGTAATTGAAGGTGTAGCATATCGTCCACCCGGTACGAATATTGAATCTTTCACTCTTCAATTAGAATCATGTATCAATCATTTTTCCAAAGGTGGTAAACATATTTATCTAATGGGTGACTTTAATATAAACTTACTTGTAAATAACGACCGGTTTAAAAATTCTTTCATGTCGTTTTTAAATAGTTACGCCGTCTATCCATTAATTGACAAACCTACCAGAGTATCCCCGACATCCGCAACGCTTTAAGATAACATTTTCACAAACGTTGTAAGAGAAGGTTTTCAAAGTGGTATTTTATACTCTGATATATCAGATCACCTTCCTATTTTACAGTATCAAGAAAAACACAAGAGAAACGATGTCAATCTGATGAATACTTTAATAGACAATATTCAGTCGAAAATATAAACTCCCTTAAAACCGACCTTATAAAGGAAACCTGGCTAGATATATTTCAAGAAACACATGATGTGAACATAGCTTATCACCTTTTTAAAGGGTCAAAGAACAGAATTTACAAAAGAAATGTACCACGAAAACGAAAAAACATGTGACCCCCAGAAACTTGTCAATATCTTAAACAAATATTTTGTTACCATAGGGCCAACGCTATCAAAAACTTTTATAACCTATGAGCACTCATTTAAAGATTTTTTACCTGAACGAGCTGAAAACTCGATATTTTTCAAACCCGTAAGACCACGCGAAATTATATCCATAGTAAAATCCCTTAAAAATACGAAAACTTGTGGTCACGACGATATTAACTCATTTATCTTAAAAACAAATAATTTTCTTTATAGCTGATCCACTATGTCATATTTTCAATCTATCATTGTCTCTTGGATGCTATCCGAACGCTTTCTAGTTAGCAAGGGTCGTACCAATATTTAAAAAAAGAAATCGTACCCAGTGTAAAAATTACCGACCTATATCTATTTTACCCTCGTTATCTAAAATCCTAGAAAAATATTCCATATCCAAGTATATAATTTTTTAGACAAAAACAAATTACTTTGCTCCGTCCAATATGGTTTTAGAAAACAACATTCAACTGAACTAGCAGTTTTGGACTTATATGATAGAATAACTAAATCCCTTGCAAAAAAAAAAAAACACAATATATTACTGAATTATTTTTGGACCTTTCAAAAGCGTTTGACACGCTCGATCACTCAATTTTAATATATAAACTTGAAGGTTATGGTATAAGGGGTACGCCGCTGTCATGGTTTAAAGATTATTTAAAAAATAGAATTCAATACACCGAAGTCGACTCACGTAAATCCCAAATTTTAGAACTGCAGTGTGGCGTGCCACAGGGATCCATACTTGGGCCACTCCTCTTTATAATATATATGAACGACATTGTAAATTCTTCTGAAATACTTAGTTATGTTTTATTTGCAGATGATACGACATTGTTATATTCTCATTCATAATTTTAACGAAATGATAGTCACTTTCTAAACTAACTAAATGGTTACAATCTAACAAGTTATCTCTCAATCTCAGTAAAACAAATTATATCATATTTCACAACCCAAACAAAAAAAAAATAACGATGACCAGTATCAAATTTTAATAGACAATACCCCAATTGAAAGGAAAACTAATGTTAAATTTCTTGGTGTGATTTCTCGATCAACATTTAAACTGGAATTTCCATTTTCAGCATCTAAGAACTCATATTTCTAGAAATTATTGTGATAATGTATAAACTTAAAGATACGTTTATGGCAAAGTTGTTATTATTGTACAATTATTTCATATTTATCTTATTTATCTTATGCTAATATGCCTGTGGTGTGGAACCAAAGGAATGTAAATTCATTGTTGTTACTGCAGAAAAGAGCCATAGAATTTGTACAGATTCCCCTTCTAGCCCATACTGATCCAATTTTCAAAAACTAAACATTAAAAATATCTGATTCAATATCTTGCAAACTGCAAAGTTTATGTTCAATTTACTATAAATTGGTTCCATTCAATTCAGTACACTGTATACGCAATACCTAATTCATGACCACAATCACCAGAGCTCCAACATTTTCATCTAGAAAATCGATAACAGTCCTTGCTTGTAAATCCCATTAGACATAGAGGACCTGATGTTTGGCACTCATTGCCCAATGAAATAAAGAATGTTCTCTCCTCTTTTCAACCCAAGTCTAAAAAATAACATTATATTTCATCGTACGACTCGTAAATTGATTTTATATAAAGGTTGTTTGAAACTGATTTACATTTACCTTGGTGGGGGGGGGGGTGGGGGCGTGTGGTAGGACTTCGCAAAGTTATTTATTTGTTTTCATCTTGTCTCTCATCATTTGATTTATCTGCGCCGTTCGTCATAAAGTGGAATATTTTTTTCTGGCTCAACGCGACATTATGTTTGCTCCGTTATTAATTTCCTGAATGTGTTTGTCACCGCTTTCACTTTCATGGATCCTGGTACTACTTTGAGACGTTCCCTCACCTCCGGTAATTTTTCTTCAAAAAAGTTTGTCACCCCCAGAAGATGGCCATTTTCGTCATTTGTTCTTATTTTTGGGGCCTTTTTTCTTTCACGCGACCCACCAAGGCCCCCTCAGTCCTAACCCAAGAAAACACGTCTGAGGTGGAGATTTGTTATTGTTCTTTAAATTAAATCTAGATTTATGGTTACAGGCTCGTCTCTTTTGTCTAGGGGAGGGGTCAAAATTTATTTTGATTGGGGTTCAACATTCATTTTATTATTTTTACACCATGGAAATTTCTATCTTCCCTAAATTGTATTGTAAAATCTCAACCAAACATAAATCAAAATAAAATATTATCAATAATGACTATTTACAGCCTTGTCATCAAGGCTAAACAAAATTTAAGGGGAAAATGATGATATTTAAGGGTTAAAGGGGGGTTTTCATTTCTTTTGTTTTCAGCATAAAGATGAAATAAAATATTCCGAATTTTCACCAATCTCGTTTTTTACTTCAACCCCTCCCATAGACAAGAGACCTAAGCCTGTCCCCAGAAATATAGATTTAACTTAAAGAACAATATAAAACAATACACCTCAGTCGCGTTTCCTGGGGGTAGGACTGAGGGGGGCTTCATCGGCCGGGAAAACAAAAAGGGGCCCCAAAATGAGAAAAAATGACAAAAATGGGCATCACGGGGGTTGACAAAACTTTTTTGGAAAAAGGTCCACGTGAAGGGTTGGGAGAATGTCCAAGATAGAGCCAGAGTCCCAAAAAGTAATAGCAGGGACAAACATATTCAAGAAATTAAATTCAGAGCAAAATCATGTCGATATAGCGGCAAAAAAATATACCACCTTTATGACGGACAGTGTATATCATGCCATAATGGCATTAGGGCTCTGCCGAGTCAAGACCATCGGTCTTTTGCAATGTCCTAAATTTCATTTCATTATTTTGTATTTATGTATATTTAATTGCTTTGTTATTTACCATGTATCATCTGATATATTTGTATCTTGTATTTTTTATGAATGAAATTTGAATAAATTGAATTGAATTTAATTTAATTTAATTGAATTGAACATATTGAGTAGTGTCAATGATGAAAAGCTGACGCAAAAAGGAGAGAGTCCAGGAAAGGGCAATGTTGTATATAAAATAGCTTTCACTAAAAATGGTCATTTCAATCTATTTACAGGCCAAAGGAGGCAAAACTTCAGAATTGACGTGCCTAGAGTTCATCAATTTTTGGTTGTGTTCCATCTTTGCCCATGCTGTTGCGCCTGATTCAGTTTCGAGTAAAAGTACTGGTAAAACCACTCAGAAATCACCTCCTATCTTCATCGTTGGAACACATCGCGAAAGCATCAAAGGAAATAAAAGAGAGAAAAAGAACAAGGTAAACCTGAAGGTTTTCCCTGTTCATGTTACCGAGGATCAAGGAAAGCAAACAACGATATGAATTATCAATACTATAACATTTGACACGAAATATAGTGACAATCCTTTGTGTTTAGTTCCTGAACAGTGATGTAGATATTTTCATTTTCAATCAAAAAATAATATATTATCGAATGAACGTCGATTTTGTAATTTTTAAGATATATCCATGTTCAATTCGAAAATGACAAATATAGCCTACACAAAATAAGAAATGATATCAAAAGTACAAATAAAGGAGTATAGTGTAGAGAAGTTTGGTGGTCGTCAACGACTAACAACATGGTTCAGAGAAAGAGCGAGAGGGAATGTTTTTGTTTCCTATTTTTTTCTTTTTCTGATAGATTGACTCTGCTTTTGATGCGATCCGTAAGACTATTAAGAAGAAGCCGTTTGAATGTCACGTGATTCCAAGGTATTATGCAATAGAAAACAGCTTGGAGGGCAACGATAAAGAGGTAAAATGTAACCATGATTTTAGTACAACTTATATTAAAATCTTATAGTCTTAATATACGAATGAGGAAAACTACCCCTTGGGCAATTGCGCCCAGGTACCCTCTTCCATTAAAAGTTTGGTTTCTACGCTAAAAAAGTTTTAAAAATAAAAATAAAAAAAAAATTGAACACGACTCAATTTTCAACCAATGAGGATCGCGTATTTGGGACTTGCGTTTGACTTCTTTTGAGTTCTATAGAATCCAAACTATTCATGCAAGATGGCCCAGGTCATCTTTTTACTCGGACCAAAAGACAAAATTCAAACTCACTCTGAAAGTGCTCATTGCATACCAATCATAATCACCGTAGTGATAATTGGTTATCACCAACCAATATTGAACCTGAAAAACCTTATTAGACATAAATTATGAAGTTATCAAATTAGGAAATTGATCTCGTAACTAATGTTTTTTTTTTTCTATTTAGCTGATTGCTCTAAGGAAACACATAGAGAAGGTGGCAATAGAAGAACCGTACATGGGAGAAAAGATTCCACTAAGATGGCTTAAATTTGAAGAAGCTCTAGATGCAGACAATACTAACTACATGTCATTAGACCAGGTAGGGAGACTTTTTTTATTATACGGAAAATAATATTAATAATGTTCAACCACATGCTGTTTTTGTATAATTAACATGTTCAACAACGTCATTACTGAATATTCATTTACTTAATTATATTTTCCTAATTTGCTCGAAATTTCGTTTGAAAATTGACTTAATTATTATAAGGATATCTATTTGTTCCTAATGATTGAAATTTGGTTAGAAAGTAATCTTTTAGATAAATGTGCTTACGCCTAGACCAAGGAACTAACAAGACCAGTTGGAATAGAATCGGAGAGTGAACTGCTTACAATGTTAACATTCTACCATGATCTTGGCTACATTGTCTACTTTGGAGATATGGTAGAGCACCAGTCTCGTCTGAGAGATATTGTAATACTGAATCCTCAGTGGCTGATTGATGTCTTCAAGCAAGTCATCACTATCCTAGATCCTGCAAACAGAGTGAGACAAAAATAATTAATGTTGATTCTGGTTTTGTTTGAACGAAATTGTTACACATGGGTCGCCAGGGTTTAATGAAATGGGTACAAAATGAGGGAGAGACAAAAAAAAGCTGAATGATATAAAAGGAAGTAAATTGGTTATTGGATTCGTTATATTAGTGCATTTTTTTAATAAAAAAAAAAATATTGAGCTATGAGCTCAAATAAATTATTTTGAAATAATTTACAAAATTCTGTTACTTTAAACAGCAAACTATAAATACGATTAACAAACTTGCTAATACCTTAGACAAGGGCATGAAAGCAATTTTATTCTAGAACATTTTTTTTATTATTAATTCTTCTGTTGTTGTTGTTTTTTTTTTTAAGTTAAGTTGTTCCATTAGTGACTTGATTCTTTATACGGATCGTGTTTTTTTTCATTTATCTATTCACAATCTTCTGAAGTGTATGTACTCTGCATCATTTTTTTTTTTACTAATATGACATTAATCATTGTTAATAAGACTTGTTGTAAAATATATCCAGGAAGGTATTGTGAGTGATGCTTGGTCCATCCTAGAAGAAGATGGGATCCTAGAGGACCGTCTGATCCAGCATATGTGGCAAGGATTCCTGGAGCAGAAGGATGCTTTGGTGGAGCTCATGGCCAAGTTTGATCTCATATGCGAGGTTCCACTTCAACAACTCAAGCAGAAGCACCAGGATGAATATGGTGCTCAGGTACAGATGGTTTGAGATATAGGTTAAAACAATACGTACACACTGATAATTTTTTATATAGGATATATTTTTATATCAATATAATTATATAGGATAACTTTGTTAAAGTTCTATTATGCATAGATTTATGCATATTCAATGAGCAAACTGATGATGTCATGTAGCTAGCATATATATATATATATATATATATATATATATATATATATATATATATATATATAATGGGTCAGATGCATACAAAGTAGAAATTGCTTGAAAGCAATTGCTTCAAGCAAAAGCAATTGATAGACAAGCAAAAGATCAAGCCAAAGCAATTGCTTAATTTCGTATGCATAAACTTTTGCTAGCGCTTAAACTCTTTGCTTGCCTTAATCAAGCAATTGCTAGCGGATTCAACAATAGTGACGTCACGCTGATGCGAACACGACTCACAGAACAAAAGTGAGACTCGTATGCAAAGGAAGGTGAGATGATTTGGGGAAAAGACACTGAAAAAATAGTCAACTTCATATTTTGCATTTTCTTCATAAAAATAATAAAGTTACCAAATATTGGTTTAATTAACCGTTCAAAAAGAATTTGAAATACACAGAGACACTGCTTTTCAGAAAATTTCTGAATTACAGAAAACTTTGCTTATAATTTCGGTGTTCTATCTCACAGAACTGTGGTTTCCTTTGTGTTTTTATTGACTAATTACATAGACATATTTCTTAAATATATCGAGAAACAGTAGCCTGGCTTATCCCAAACACTCTCCCCACTGATGTCTGGAACCCTGGGTCCGCCAGATCTGCACCGGTGTAATACATCCTCCAATTGATTCATCGTATTCTGGTAAGAATCTGTGAGCCATCCGTTCCACATTCTCTTAATCGAAACGAAGAAGCTTCCGATGGATCTCTGGAGTAATTTCTTCTCGATTAATTCTGTTCCTGTGCACCTTAGGTTTCTCTCTCACGTCCATGCACATGGTGATTAACAGTGAACGTCTTGATCAAGCAAACGCTCAAGCTGCTATGAAGGAGCTTGAAAAAACACGAGCAAATGCTCCAGCGCACAAGCAAAACGTTTGCTTTATGCATACACTTTTTAGCAATCGCTAAATCGTCAAGCAAGTGCTAGCAGGCAGTTATCAATTTCTTGAGCTTACTAGCAAAAGCTTTTGCTTCCAAGCAATTGCTCATTTTTATGCATACGGAATCAAGCTAAAGCATAGCAAAAGCAGTTGCTACTTTTTATGCATCTGACCCATTAAATCAATCGTATGTCTTCTATGTTACAGTTCATTGCTGTCAGCAGTGGGATATTTTGATAACACATTACAACAGTGCGTTATGACGAGATTAGCTTCTTTCGGCCAAACATTTATGTTTTCCTTCCATAATTGCATTAGCGTTTATTAGCTCACAGATTATCATTTGAATATGAGTGACGTAACTTAGTGTCAGCAATGGGATATTTTCTGGAAGACATTTCATAGCAATGCATTATGCCACTTTTGAAGTTTTCATTCCATTTAAAAAAATTGTATAATAGTTACAAATAATTCATAAGTCATTGATACAGGAAAATAAACAGTCTCCAAAGATAGCCAATTTAACCATTAAGCACAACATTAATCAATAATTTATATGAAGGATATGTTTTTTATGTAATAATTGTTTTTGTGCTTGGGTATATTCTGATATGATAGGTACCAGAAGTACCGGACAAGTCCTATTATGTTCCGTCAAGATTGATGTCACCTTTCCCAGATGAAGAGATGGTGCACATCAAATCTTGTACAGACTTTTATGTGGACTTTAAAGGCTTCCTTCCAGGTGGGATATTAACAGCGGTAATTTGAACTCTGATATTGTATTGTACAACCAATGTATATTCATCATAACATAGTGTATTACTTTAGAACTGAGTATACATGACCGATGTACATAATCCTTCGTGAGAATTACAGTATCATACAAACAAGGAACTGCAGATAATTTTTAGTTTAGGCCCTATTGACAAACATATCCCAAATTCTCAAATGATATCCCATTTTTTTTTCTACAGATGGACTGTTTCATCGGTTGATGACAAGAACAGTTGTATGGATGGGCGAACAGAAATTTGGACAACCAGTCAGTCTATTTCATCGTCACATCAGCCTTGTTGCAGATGAAGAACATCGTGCCTTACTAAAGATGCTTCCACCTAATGATGCAACGATCAAGGTATTGGAGGTTTGATGTTGACAAAGATAGGGTAGATGTAGGGAATAGCGGACAGTAGGGAATATCGGACGGTCACCACATGTCCAGCCCAAGCTGCCAACATAAGATCAACTGAGTTGAAATACCGGCATCTATTGGTCAGGTGGTCTGTCTGGGAAGGTTGAATCCTGTATTCGACAACAACAAGTGAGAAATCTCCGAGAAAACTACCAAAATCTGTCAAGGTAGGAAAATTTGCAGCCTGAAAAATGGCCTGATGTAAAAATTAACATTTTAGAGAATGTGATGGTATAAAAATAGAATTGGGGCATGACCTCTATTTCATGCATTATGGACATGTGTGGAGGGTGGACCAAACGTGTATGGAGTGTTTGCACTGTAGAAAGCCTGTGTATTGGGGTGACAGTTTGTTGAAAAGTGCTAGTCAGTCATTTTTTTGTGTAGGGAATACCGGACACCACATTGACGGTTGTTTGTTTTACTTCCGGGTTGAGTTGCTAAGCATGTAGATCAAATAGTATTGCATATATAATGTATTATATTTATTTATTAAATTGTTTGACGATTTTGAAATGTCTATTTCTCTTATTATCATTGTGATATGTCATAATCTACATGAGATATAAAGTTATTCTGAGTGTTTTGAAATTTTGTAGTAAAATGCATATAATCTTCTAAAAATGAATGATGTTATAAAAAATCAATACAAACATGTTAAGTTGATGGTTTACATTCAAATCAGTGCTTCTAGACAGATCTTTATACAAAAAAAGGGGTAAAAACATACTGTCCGGTATTTCCTACACTGTAGGGAATGCCGGACAATTTACCATGACGTCATTATTTGCATATAACTGCCTCAACAAATATTTGATTACCTCAATTTTTTTAGGAAAATAAAGTTGAATGATGTAGCTAAGCAATGAGAATCTTTTTCTTTTGTGATTTTATTGTTTTCAAGTCCTAATTAAGCAAATGAGCTTAAGTGGCCGGTATTCCCTACATCTACCCTATATTATATTAACATTCAGCCGTATTTGTTCAAAAAAAAAGTATATAGCCTGTCTCTACTCATATGCTGTCAATCAGGGATACGTTACGATTTAGCCCCTTTTACTAATTTAAATAAAAAAAGTTGTCACATTTCCCCCCTTTTTTTAGGTGACTGTATTTCGACCCGATGTTTCTGAATACGATGGAATATATGCTAATAGTGGACAACTTACTCCAGATCCAAATGCAGTAAAAGAGGTAAATAATGAATTATAAGTGTAAAAAAAGAATAAAAAGGTGTTTATACGATTACGTTTGAAATATGAATGCAATAATGACAAAGACCTTTACCTCGAGGCATCCATTTGCAGATGACAGAAACTGTATCGAAAATTTCTGATCGAACCTAGCTTATCCCACTTTCTTCTTGCCAAACGCTATGGCCCGTATTCTGTTACGTGGTTTAGAGTTGTACGGCAATTGACAATAGAATCGAACAATAGCAACGCACGAGAAAAAACTCCCAGCCGAAAAACCTAACGTGTACAACTTCCGTAGAGCTGGACGTTTGCTCGTGCACTGAAAATGCACCGATAAACCGGAATCCATTGAAATAATGAACGCAACAATGAATTGTTGTAGCCGCTTATCCTTTTGACTGCGAGTTTGTTTGGTGCATTGGTCGCTTTGTTCATGGCTTCTAAAATATCACACGTGGCTATTCATTAACAATTTTAGCTGGCCTGGGATGGGACAATTTAACCAGGGAGGTGGAAAGGGTAAAGTTTTTATTCTTTTGAATTAATCTCCTAAAATAGCGCCACGAATTTTTTCTTTCACAAATGTTGAAAGTGTCCATATTTTGGACCAAAAGCAATGGAAACGTTGAATTTGATTCCGATATCACGCTACATGCATGCGTAAAAGTCCTCACGTTAGGTGCATGGCGCATCAAGGTTTTCCTTATACTATTTTTGTATGTTTTGTTTTTCCACTTTTTTCTTTCTTATTTGGAGGGGCAAAGTTTGTAATAATGGGAGGGGTAAAATGTAAATTTCCACCTATTTAAATATTCAAACTACTTACAGAGTCATACCATAAACAAAAAAACGTCAATGTTCATTAACATATCACTCGGCCTCGAATCCCTACATTATCATTAATTAAAATAATATGAGACCCGTTTGAAGAATGGTGGAATTTGTTCGCATTCCTTTTTGTTGTGTAATTTTTTGTACATGTTGTATGTAATGTATGTCTGCGCTATATTTGAATGGAGCGGGGAAAATTCTTTTTGTGAATGAAAAATGTAATCATGCTTAACAAAGGTAATAGTTAATCAAAGCACGGATTATCTTTCTTTGAGAAAGCTTACGGTTCAGGTTTATGGCTGACAAAAGCTACAGATGACAACCGGAAACAAAGGTTCAGATCAGGGCGCGGAACCAATTGCCTGAATGAACTAACTCCGTTTTAGTATTTGATCCAATTTGCATACTAGTTGTTGCTATCACTGGACAAACACGTTTCTTGTTCCTCACTAGCAAACAACTAAATATGCCAAAAAAGGAAATCGAGTGGGCCTATTTATGTCAAGTGCCCATTAATTTCCAGTAGTCCCTTGAAAGAAAACATTAGTTTCCATTTTCAGTTGAAATGATAATGGTGTTTTTCTCCTCTGTAGAAATTATGGACGTATAGGTGGTATCTGAACGTCGGAGATGTCTTCTGAGACTCGAGACACTTCGGGAGACTCTGTCCGTATAATTGTTTTATGTATCATCAGAAGACGTCTCCACGACAGAAAAAAAACACCATATTTCGTAAGCATGTTACTATTTTCCCTCGACTCATGAGATGTTCGCGGAGATTCAATGAGACGTCTGTGCGACCCACTTTTAGAGATCTTTCCCGCAAAAAATCAAAACCGTATCAAACCCGTCCAAATCAGTCTCGAATCAGTCTCATGGCAAAATACTTGAGGATACCACCATAAAGGTGGTATCTCAACTGTTGTCCCGCGACTCGGATTACTCCAGGACGTCTCGATATAAATATATTTTTTTTCTGTCGCGAGCATTCGGCGGCGATCCTCGGGAGACGGGCGGTGGACGTGTCCCCGCTCCCTCGATTTTTTTAAGGGGGATCGTCGCCTTTCGATTTTAAAAATGAAATTTTTTAATGTAGTGATTAGCTTGTTGGAAGCTAATAAAGGAGGTAAATGTATGTCAAATAAGATGCTAATGTTATTATAAGGCAAAATTTCGGCTCGCCGCTTTCGCGCTCGCAATCATTTTCCTTAGTTTCTGCCTAATAGGTGCCGAAGTATGCAAATTTTGAGTGTAATTATGTTTTCATTTTCGGGTGTTTTCTGTCCCCCCCCGCCTCCCCGTCGTGACGTGAAATCGCCGGCGCTTGGTTCGTGGGAATATCTCGGAGACGTCTCCTGAGACGTCTGCGCGCGACAAAAAAAAAAACATCCAAACAATTCAAACCATTTCCAAATTAGTATCAAACTAGTTCCAAATCCGTGTTTCCAGTGTAATGACATGATTCCAATGCACTATTAGTTTTATTGTGGTTTTTGCGTCAGTTGTCCCTTTCCTAAACAAAATGTCAGGTCAAACTAAACACTTCAATTCGTGTCGGAAAATGTCATTTTGATGATTAACATGCAATTAATCTAATCGTTGTGGACAGTTCTATAATGCACCTCATTATTAAACAAAGTTTTTAACAACCTTTAACTTCAAGTTAACGAGAAAATAGATAAATTGGCTTCCTCCGACAATAAAACTTCGCAAAGCCAATATCAAATTCTAAACCACTATACCCTAGTTTAGAAATTCTTTAGAAATGTGTGTACATAAATGATCCCGAATGACGTCATCTGAATCTACTTTCGTACGATAGGGACGCACGTCACTGATGCTTCCATAGAGAAGCGTGCAAATCAGCGTTGCAATCTCGTCTCATTACCCTTACTATTTTCGTGCGACAGCACAACTCTAAACCAGGTAACAGAATACGGGCCTATGTGTATCTGTCGGTATATATTTTTTAATTGCTTATTCGTGTTTTGTAATTATTTTTAACCTTTTATTTGGAACAGGTGATGGATTTTGTTACTCGAACCCTGGAATGCCTGAAACGTCACTGGGCTAAGAGGATCAAGTATGATCTGTGCTTTCCTTGCCCAACGTGTGGTAAGATGAAACCTTTCAAAGAATGCTCCAATGAGTCCATCAAGAACCTGCAGTGTGGAGTACATGCGATCCCTATAACTTGGATCAAATCCAAGTATGGTATGTAATTAAGAGTTAAGTCAATATTTTTATAACTATTATCTGTAATATTTTTCAGATAAGGTACCAAGAACATGACGAACCATTTTTAAAAAACGCATGCATTAGCATCTTTCAAGACTCGATATCTCTAATAATGTTAGTTTTAAAAAGGGGGGGGGGGGAACCAAAAACAGACAAGCATATTTCCAGCATAGTGCCAGGGTTACGATTAACCATACTTTAGATTTACATTGGTCTATATAGATTTTCCAAGGCACTCATTGGAAGACATCATCATCGGTGCCGATAGGGACACGATCGTCTTAGCCATATCACGTGATGTATAATGTTGCATAATTGTAATATGTAATATTATGCACTTCAAGGCATGATATTTTGAAGAAATACATAAAGCTCCCAACTGAGAACAAATTCTCATTTGATATTCAATTTTTACTCCATTTATTTTGATGTAGGGCTAGTTACTGGGGTAAATTCAGGCAATGAGAGTCCAATTGCATTGCAAGACAGCAGATCGAGTGAGTATGCCATCCTTCTCTTTTGAGACTTTTATGAGAAGTATCATTTCTACCCAAACGTCTCTCGAGGAAAACCTTTTGTGGAAATTGAGTATATGAATATAAAAAAGGCCAAAGTCCATCTCTTGGCCAAATTGAGTTAACCATGGAAGGTTGTTGCTCACACATGGATCCATCTTGTGTACAATTTACAGCACTGAATTCTGCCCCAAAATGCCGGAAATTAATATTTAAAAAAAAAAAAAAAAAAAAAAACTATCTCAAATCTCCATTGACTACACACAAAAATCATTCAGTTTATCTTGATTTACTCGAAATGAACTTTCATGGACTTGGGCTCTTTTTATATTCATATATTCAATTGTTTTTGCGTTATTTCAATCTTAAATTATGCATGCAAATATAAACTTAAGGATTTTTTTTTCTTTTATCCTCTATCGAGGTATTTATTAAAATAAAACATAATATACAATAAATAATCAACGTTTCAAACAAAAATCAGACAATTATTTAACATAGATTTATTTTTTTTTTTATCGATGCAATATCTATAGCGTATAGGTTCATAATCTCATCTGCGTATCAGAGCAAGTCAAAAATTGAACAATCAGTCAGAAGCCGCGAGTACGCATTCTCCACTGAGAGTCAGACAAAAGGTTATCGCTTCACTGACTCGCATTGGAGAAAGCATACACACTCACACAAGGAAAAAAGACTTCTGTAGGGGAGACCTGGGACAATTGTAACAGTTTTTTCCAAATTTAACCTATCAACTTTATTAAAGCCAAATACTTGCTTAAAACTAAATAAA
>CALNVZ010000641.1:35533303-35582719 GCA_940671915.1 Paracentrotus lividus | reverse complement strand
ATGAAATATGCATATCTAGCTTGCGTATCAGGACATCTCCCCCGGAGGACAACTCCCCCGGGACACTCCCGGAGGACAGCTCCCCCGGAGGACAACTCCCCCGGAGGACAACTCCCCGGAGGAAACACCCCCGGAGGACAGCTCCCCCGCAGGACATCTCCCCCGATGAAAACTCCCCCGGAGGACAAGTCCCCGGAGGACAACTCCCCTGGAGGACAACTCCCCCGGAGGACAACTCCTCTGGATGACAACCCCCCCGGAGGACAACTCCCCGGAGGACGACTCCCCGGAGGACAACTCCTCTGGAGGACAACTCCCCCAGGACAACTGCCCCGGAGGACAACTCAACTATTCCGGAGAACAGGGCTCTATTACCATAAAAAGCATGAAATTTAAGCAATTTTGCTTATCTTTAAAATGCGCATTCCATAAAATACGGCTTACTAAGAATTCTGTTCAAGCCTATTTTTGGCAGTGAAGCATAAAATTCTTAGATTTTTGCTAAGTCAAAATGCTTAAATGGATTGCGCCTTCAAATCGCACATAAAAAAGAGAATTTTATCCTAACTTTAAGCCTTCTACCTAGTGGCTTAACTTAATGTTGATTAAATGGCAAGCTCATTTGAGACCACAACAATTAAAAGGACGATATTAATAAAATTCAGAATTTTGCTTGATGCTTTCTGACCTCAGACAAAGTGCTTAAAACTGTTGTTGGTATAAAGGCTAAATGTTTTCCCTCGACAAAATCTTAGAAAAATACCTAGACTTAAGACAAATTGCTTAAAGGGGAAGTTCACCCTGGAATTTTATTTGTCTTAAAAAATGAAGAAAATAAAAAGAAAAATATGAGTGAAGGTTTGGAGAAAATCGACCAAAAAAATTATGAAGTTATGAATATTCAAAGTTTTGATTCTGTGACGTCACATGCGAGCAGATCTCCTATGTGTTATGTAGTGTAAATTCCATAAAATGTCATTTTTTTCAAAAGAAATTAATTAGTCACCGTGTGCGGTCGATATACCATCAAACATATGTTTATATACATGACTATATCAAATGACCCATTCCTTTATCAAGAACCATGACAAAAAGACAAATTTATGGAATTACATACACACCAATGGGAGAGCTGCTCGCACGTGACGTCACACAATCAAAACTTTTAAATATTCATATTACTTCGCTATTTTTTGGTCGATTTTCTTCAAACTTTCACTAATATTTTCTTTTATTTTTCTTCATTTTTTAAGACCAATAAAATTCCAGGGTGAACTTCCCCTTTAGTTTATGGAATACGGGCCCAGATCCACATGCACTCGATTTATTTTGCTCTCATTTTTTAAAATTTATTTTATTTTTTTAAAAACCAAATAGCCATTCATGGAAATACAAAATCTTTGGCAATTTTTTTTTTTCCGGCGAAGGGTGTTAAAGTTTGGCAGCTGTAGAGGCGTGCTGCTATTGGAACCGAATTTTTATCGTTCAAAAGAGAAGAGAGAGATATCAACTTTCAATCTAAATCACCATAGGAAGATGATCTGATTAGATTTAGAGTATGTAGTCAAGGTCAGGCCCGTAACTAGGATTTTTTGCGGGGGTTGGAAATCTGAAAAAAATGAACCTTTTGAAGGATGATCTTGAGCGCAAAGCGCGAACCAAAATTGTTGACTAAAAATGACCCGAAGCAGTATATTTGTACTTTTTATTGTTCTATTTTTGTTGTGTGTTATTCTTTTACAAACGGTGACGATCATCTTTCTTTTAGCCAAAAAAACAACACCCCCCCCTCAAAAAAAAAAAAGAAAAGAAAAAGAAGAAGAAAAAAAAAAAAAGGATTTTCAAGCGCGAATCGTCAAGTGCGAAAATTTTATATCACACCTCTTCAATTATACGAACAAAAATACAGGTACATAATTTGATACAAGGTTTGTTTTGTTTTGTTTTAGCTTGTTTCAGCAAATGTTTTACAAATTATAAAAAAAATTTATCGGATATGTTGACGGAAATACGGAAAAAACTGTTGATATACCGAGATGTGTTTAATTCATCTACTTCTGGAGATATTTTCATACCAACACTAGTTGCAAATAACACCCTTCTTTGATAAGCGATGACACGGCATGAATGCAAAGCTGTGCAAGTGTACTTACACCGTAAAAAAATATTTGTATTTTTCAGCAAATCTGCTGTCAGCACAGTCGCCATAAAAAATGTAATAAAAAAACAGTTTTTGTTGTAAACTTCTCGTCTAAGAATTTATGAAAGAGAAGGGGAAAAATCATTAGAGTTCTTTAGCGTACATATTTGGTTAAAACGGAACAAATGTGTTACTCCTGATGTATATTTTGTATTTCTCATGTAATTATTTGCAGGAGAAATTTACAAACAAAACTGTTTTTTAAATAATACATTTTATGGCGACTCTGCTGACAGCAGATTGCTGTAAAATACAAATATTTTTTACAGTGTATGACACACACCATTCAGATATAACAATTGTCTGTAAAATCTTAACCAATGACAATGATTGTATACATTATTCTTGAAAAATGACAAAAACAAGTGATGATGTTGGAATGAGTTTTGTGAATTTCTTTTGATAAAATAAAAATTGTGTTCTCGTTTAAACTTTTGCGCTCATTCTTATTGTTTAGGTGTGATTAATTATTAATTAAAGCTTAATTATCGTGGCTCACCCCCCCCCTCCCTTTGCTGAAGACGACTAGAGATATGTAGCCAACTCGCCCTTCGTGCTCTTTTGTATCTTGTAGCTTCGTATTTAAGTTCCCCATTTAGCATCCTTCCTTTTTTCAACATTTTCTTTTATTCTTGCACTTTCATTAATTTTCCTTTTCTGATGGTCACATTTCGTGGGGGTACCTCCGAATCTGCCAAACCTAACAACCTCTGAGGGAAGGAGTAGCCATTCAGAGATTGGGAGGGGTGGTTCGAATGGATGATTAGCAATAATTATTAAACAACCATTCCCATCCTCGCTTATCATTACAGAAGGGTTACTCCATGCGAAAAGTAATGTAATAATTGTAACAGAAAGAAAAACCAAGAGGTTGGCATAAAATCAATAGTTATAAAGCATTTAAAGTGAGGGGAGATGTCATCCGGGAGTTGTCCTTGGGGACCTATCCTCCGGGGAGATGTCCTCCGGGGAGTTGTCCTCCAGGGAGTTGTCCTGCGGGGGAGTGTCCTGCGGGGGAGCTGTCCTCCGGGGTGTTGTCCTCCGGGGAGTTGTTCCTCGGGGGAGTTGTCCTCAGGGGTGTTGTCCTCCGGGGGAGTTGTCCTCCAGGGAGTTGTCCAGGGAGGTTGTCCTCCGTGGGAGTTGTCCCTGGGGGAAGCTGTCCATAAAATCAATAGTTATAAAGCATTTAAAGTGAGGGGAGATGTCATCCGGGGAGTTGTCCTTGGGGACCTATCTCCGGGGAGAATGTCCTCCTGGGGGACTCGTCCTTGCGGGGACCTGTCCTCCAGGGGAGATGTCCTGCGGGGGAGCTGTCCTCCGGGGGAGCTGTCCTCCGGGGGAGCTGTCCTCCGGGGGAGTCGTCCTCCGGGGAGCTGTCCTCCGGGAGTTGTCCCGGGGGGAGTTGTCCTCCGGGGAGAATGTCCTAGAACCCTTAGCTTAACATATGAATAGGTTTGGGCTAAGTACAACAGCGTTATTTTGAAGCCATTGCCATTTCAAAACAAGAGGTCGAGTGTTACAATTGCCCCGTGTCCAGGGCAATTGTAACAGACGTACGGGGCAATTGTAACACATGAAATTATCAAAGCTATGCACTTTACAGATCCAAGATTTAAACATCATTAACCAAATAAGCTAATTATAATAAAATATGACAATGCTTGACTCATTATATTATGTTTTCCACTTGTTATATTCATGATATGGGCAAAGTTATATCCTTTTTTTTTTTTTTTTTCTTTTATTTTCTCTTCTTTTTTTTCAAGGTTGTTGGGGCTTCACCCTTTAACTGTAGAACTATAGAACTTCATTAATTCATATTTTGGTTCTTTATCTACTTTTACTTACCCAATATATCTTTTAAACTGACAACTGTGGTAAACACTTTATATTAGGCCTACGCCTTTTGACTTAACACATTCTTTTTCCAAATAAAGTGATACATTTCTGATAAGAAGTAAAAAATGACAGTTTTTTTTGTTGTTGTAAAATCAATCTAAAATTACGCCACTTTTTTTTCTGGCAAAATCAATATTCTTTGCCCTGTTAACAAAACGCATTGGACGTATTTTCAGGTATCATATTGAAAAATATCTTAATCTTTTATGGGGCTCCCATCTCTCCCTCTCTCTCTCCGCTCCTCTCTCTCCTCTTCTTTTTTTTCTTCTTTCTTTTCTTCTTTTCACTTCATCTTTAACTTTTTACTTCTTATCTACCCTTCCCTCTCTCTCTTCCTCCTCCCTCTCAATTTTCCTCTCTTCCTCTCTCTCTTTCTCTCTTTAATGTGTGTGTGTGTTTTTTTTTAATAAGAAAAAGCAAATCAGGGGGGGGGGTCCGTAATCTCTTTCTCATTTTATAGGACCCTATAAAATAAGCCTTTTCGGATTTCATGGCTATCCTGTCAGTGTTTCTTTTTTGTTTATACCATGTACAATCGACAATCAAATCAAAATTATAGGTTCACAGTTATCTATATCTAATTCTCATGTTTGAACTTATAGATAAGGTTACCTTTTGTAATTGTAAACAAAGCACATAATTGATTATACATTCAAACATATGAAGTTATGAAGTTCTCTAGTAAAGTGATATAAATATCAAAACAACAAGAATTTAAAAAAACAACTTGAGGCTCTGATTACAATAAAACAAATGATAAACAAACTAGAGGCACTTTTTCGGACAAAAAATCAATTATTTCTTTGCCTTTCTAACAAAACGTATTGGACAGATATGTTCAAAGTTATTTAATTCTAATGTCTGAGCTTATAGATATGGTTACCTTTTGTTTTTGTAAAGCATTATACTTGATAATTCATTCAAAGTTATGAAGTTCTGATGCTTGAGCTTATCGACGAGGCTACTCTTTGCTTTTTTATCTATTTCCAAGTTCTACTCCTATTTAAACTTTCGGCATTCAAAGAACCTAATGTTCCACTTTCTTCATATTTGTTACCTTTCGTTTCTAATAAAGTGGATATAAATTATTAAAAAACAAAGAGAAAAAACTTGAGCTCTGATTACAATGAAACAAATGATAAAAACAAACTAAAGACACCCTTTTTTTTTGGGAACTAAATCAAATTTTTTTTTTGCCTTTTCAACAAAACGTATGGACAGATATGTTCAAAGTAATTATTTTCATATCTGAGCTATGAATAAGGCCCTTTTCTTGCTAAATAAAATAAATGATTGACGGATACGCTCAAAGTTATGCAATCTCATCTAAGCCCCCCCACTTCGTCAGCAAACGTGTACAAAACGGTCAAATTACCATACTTTGTGATTTTTAGCCTGTTCAAGCCCCCCCCCCACCGACCCCCTTGCGCTCAGCCACTCCACTTTCATAAACGACTCCGTGCCCAACTGATTGTATAAATATATTAGCTTGTATGAGCAAGCGTAATAATCTTAATACGACGCGCAAGTATTCTCTACGGGAGTCTACGTTTACAGAAATGTTCTTAGTGGCGCATAATGAATAACAGTCTTGTACAATATACACCCTGACGAGAGGTGGCGAGTCCATAATAATGTTATGCACGAAGAATTTTTAATACTGTCTGATCTAGGATAGTATTCATCCGACTATGAAACGTCTAGCCAAGATGAATAAGGCAATAAATTCCTTAAGAACATTAAGTCGTAACATTATATAAAAAATAGACTAGTCGTAGCTGCATCACAATATTTGTCAATATAGAAGGAATAAACAACGAACATGTGAAAGTATACTTTTCCTGCTCTAAAAAACTTGGTTTTCGCTGATAGAAAGTTCCACGAACCCGTTAAATCTGCTAACACTCATACACGTCAATGCAGCATTACAAGTAACTACAGCATGAGCTCATGCGTAGCAAAATATATTAAGTTATACTAGGTGAGGTTTACTGCTAAATGGATGAGGCCCTACTGTATACAATTGCCCCGTGTTACATTATGTCCCCAGAGTCTCCCAACGTACAGAGAAGAAAGGTATCCTCCTTCAGCTAAACAATTAGCTAAAATAATGACAGGTTTTAGTTGAGTATCAAAGAGAAATTACATCTGTATTCTGTCGACAGTTTAAGCTATGTCCATGTATTAACTAAAGAATCGAACCAAAGTGATATTTGCATTTGTTTAAACCCTCCATTGAGAATTATTACGGATGTAATTATTGATAGAGATGGGTATATGTACAGCAAAATATTAATAATGGGTATGGTAAAATCAAGAGAGTGTAGATTCTCATGAGCTTGTGTCAAAAATCCCACAAACATCTGCTCATTATACTATCCATATATCTAGAGTATCACAAAGAAAAAAAATATGAACATGACATAGTGATTTTCACAAAGATTATACTTTCACTTGCTTACAATGCTAAAGCAAGAAAGTATCTGACTTAATTTGACACAAATGTTAAACCCAAATTGACCATTTCAGCTGAACAGTTTGATCCAAAATTGCATTTAGTAACTATTCTTAACTGAAGGAACTACAAGAACTAGATGATAGTCTACACTGTCAATTGTATACGTTTCATTTCTACGGTCGGTACAATTGTATCTGCTGTTAAAGTTCCACAACACTGTATATGAACGACTAACTATCAAGCCTTCGATACTATAATATCCCTAATATACCGCTAAATATGGCTTCCCCGATACATACATACTAATATGAAAACCTAACTCAGATCATCGTTATACGAAATTAAAATTAGAGGCCGTGATAGCAAATGTGTCATTACATTATAAGTACTGTCCGCAAGACAAATACCAGTATTGATTTTTTATTTTTATTTTTTTTTTTTTTTTATACTTTTATGCATCATTACTTTATATACTCTTTTATGAGACAGATTCGTGTTTTCTGAGAAAAAAAATAAGATTAATTCCAAATTAGGTATTATCACATTGTTTGATATTCCTTTCTCTCTCTCTACTCTCTCTAATTCAATCAGACTCATTTTGCACATTTTAATTTCAATTGTGATATTTTCAAACGATTGTGCATGAGTAATTCGTAATTATTGTTGCAATGAGCAGGCCATATCTACCCATACTATCGAAGAAGTGAAGCATCATCCCCTCCCCCCCTCTAAACGAGTATTTCACAAATTATCTTTATTCATTTAATTTGTATGTTATCAGTCTTCCATTTTAGTTGAATTTTACTGGAATGTGCATGCTTCAATGAGGCACCAGTCAAAATGCAAAGAAAATTGTCAGTTTATTCGAATGTCAGAAGATAAATTGCACCAACTTTAATTCACATATCATTAGCTTGAATAACTCTCACAACTTTTCAACAAAAGGATTTGTTTCAGAAGTTTGTAAGAATACTTAATTTATATAACACTACCAAACCTTCTTTTGAAATTAATATGTTACGGATGTATGGAGACTGTGCTGATGTAAGGTATCAAATTTGCAAAAAACTTGAATTTGTTCATCACCAAATTATCCTTATTGGTTAAAAATTATGATTGTGATGGAATTTGACATTTCTTTGGTGAAGAGTGTATTTACAAACATATATCCATCAATTCACGAGTTTGAATGAAAACAACTTCATAGAAAGTAAAAGTCTCTCTTAGGTAGCATCGTCTCAATTTTTGTGCTGAATAAGAAAATCATTTCATCATGTGATATAATTATATAATCCTTTTAAATAAAAATTATCTCATTATATTATAATTATGATAAATTGAAATTTTACTTTATAACATTTTTTGTTATTTTCAAGTCACATTTTTATTAATGACAATTAGCATTTTATTGAAATTCACGCTTCAATGAAAAAAACAACCCCCCCGTGATATGTGAAAAACCGTTTTTTCGTTCGTGGACTAAATTAAATTGCTTATTTGGTTTACATTGCCTCACAATTTAATGTATTATTGTACAATATTACCTATGAATACATTTCCTTTCAGTCTTACTGTCCCTTTTATTGTCTGTCTGCTTCTATTTAATCTTTTTCCCCTTTCTCTACTCTTTTCTTTCAACTCATCTCTATTCTTCAATTTTCAACAATTCTCCTCTGCTGATACAGTTCTTCCACTTTCCTTTTCCCGCCTCTTGAACTTGTACATATTACCACTTGGTATTTTAGTGTACATGAATTGTTTCACTTGATTCATTATAGATTGTAGTTTATGCTATTTTGTATTAAGTAGTACAGGTGTATCGAATAAAAAAAAACAAGTTGGGATCATTAATACTTTCAAAAATATTTCAGTAGGATTATGAATTTATGTCACTGTAGAATGCAACTTCATTAACATTTATGATACCTATCTCAGCTCACCAATATCAATTCATATACTGAACCCAATTGTTTTTAATAATAATGTCCTGGCAAATTGCTGAGTGGTTCACTTCACGCTTATTGAGATGGGTTGATTCAATGTGCCTAAAAAGGCGAACGAGAAGTTTATCCCTTAATATTTTCAAGAATATTTCAGTAAGTATTATGAAATTATATCATCTGTTAAAAGTGCAACTCATTTAAACATTTTTATGACAATCTATCTCAGCTCCCCAATATCATATCATATACTGAACCCCATTGTTTGTAATATTGTCTTTGCAAATTTGAGTGGTTCACTTCATGCTCATTGAGATGGGTTGTTTCAATAATGCCTAAAAAGAACGAAACTTTGATCCTAATTTTTCAAGAATACAGCGCCGCCATTATTATGTAGCATCCTTCCTTTTTTCAACATTTCTTTTATTTCTTGCACTTTCATTAATTTTCCTTTTCTGATGGTCACATTTCGTTGGGGGTACCTCCGAATCTGCCAAACCTAACAACCTCTTGAGGGAAGGAGTAGCCATTCATAGATTGGGAGGGGTGGTTCGAATGGATGATTAGCAATAATTATTAAACAACCATTCCCATCCTCGCTTATCATTACAGAAGGGTTACTCCATGCGAAAAGTAATGTAATAATTGTAACAGAAAGAAAAACCAAGAGGTTGGCATAAAATCAATAGTTATAAAGCATTTAAAGTGAGGGGAGATGTCATCCGGGGAGTTGTCCTTGGGGGGACCTATCCTCCGGGGGAGATGTCCTCCGGGGGACTCGTCCTTGCGGGGACCTGTCCTCCAGGGGAGATGTCCTGCGGGGGAGCTGTCCTCCGGGGGAGCTGTCCTCCGGGGGAGCTGTCCTCCGGGGGAGTCGTCCTCCGGGGGAGCTGTCCTCCGGGAGTTGTCCCGGGGGGAGTTGTCCTCCGGGGGAGATGTCCTAGAACCCTTAGCTTGACATATGAATAGGTTTGGGCTAAGTACAACAGGTTATTTTGAAGCCATTGCCATTTCAAAACAAGAGGTCGAGTGTTACAATTGCCCCGTGTCCAGGGGCAATTGTAACAGACGTACGGGGCAATTGTAACACATGAAATTATCAAAGCTATGCACTTTACAGATCCAAGATTTAAACATCATTAACCAAATAAGCTAATTATAATAAAATATGACAATGCTTGACTCATTTATATTATGTTTTCCACTTGTTATATTCATGATATGGGGCAAAAGTTATGATCCTTTTTTTTTTTTTTCTTTTATTTTCTCTTCTTTTTTTTCAAGGTTGTTGGGGCTTCACCCTTTAACTGTAGAATATAGAACCTTCATTAATTCATATTTTGGTTCTTTATCTACTTTGTACTTACCCAATATATCTTTAAACTGACAACTGTGTATAACACTTTATATTAGGCCTACGCCTTTTGACTTTAACACATTCTTTTCCAAATAAAGTGATACATTTCTGATAAGAAGTAAAAAATGACAGTTTTTTTTTTGTTGTTGTAAAATCAATCTTAAAAATTTACGCCACTTTTTTTTTCTGGCAAAATCAATATTTCTTTGCCCTGTTAACAAAACGCATTGGACGTATATTTCAGGTATCATATTGAAAATATATCTTAAATTTTATGGGGCTCCCATCTCTCCCTCTCTCTCTCTCGCTCTCTCTCCTCTCTCTTCTTTTTTTCTGTCTTTCTTTTTTCTTCTTTCACTTCATCTTTAACTTTTTACTTTCTTATCTACCCTTCCCCTCTCCTCTTCCTCCTCCTCTCAATTTTCCTCTCTTCCCTCTCTCTTTTCTCTCTTTTAATGTGTGTGTGTTTTTTTTTTAATAAGAAAAAGCACAATCAGGGGCGGGGGTCCGTAATCTCTTTCTCATTTTATAGGACCCTATAAAATAAGCCTTTTCGGATTTCATGGGCTATCCTGTCAGTGTTTCTTTTTTGTTTATACCATGTCAATCGACAAATCAAATCAAAATTATAGTTCACAGTTATCTAATATCTAATTCTCATGTTTGAACTTATAGATAAGGTTACCTTTTGTAATTGAAACAAAGCACTATAATTGATTATACATTCAAACATATGAAGTTATGAAGTTCTCTAGTAAAGTGATATAAATTATCAAAACAACAAGAATTTAAAAAAACAACTTGAGGCTCTGATTACAAGAAACAAATGATAAACAAACTAGAGCACTTTTTCGGACAAAATCAATATTTCTTTGCCTTTCTAACAAAACGTATTGGACAGATATGTTCAAAGTTATTTAATTCTAATGTCTGAGCTTATAGATATGGTTACCTTTTGTTTTTGTAAAGCATTATACTTGATAATTCATTCAAAGTTATGAAGTTCTGATGCTTGAGCTTATCGACGAGGCTACTCTTTGCTGTTTTTATCTATTTCCAAGTCTACTCCTATTTATAACTTCGGCATTCAAAGAACCTAATGTTCACTTTCTCATATTTGTTTACCTTTTCGTTTCTAATAAAGTGATATAAATTATTAAAAAAACAAAGAGAAAAAACTTGAGGCTCTGATTACAATGAAACAAATGATAAACAAACTAAAGACACCCTTTTTTTTTTGGACTAAATCAATTTTTTTTTTTGCCTTTTCAACAAAACGTATTGGACAGATATGTTCAAAGTAATTTAATCTCATATACTGAGCTTATGAATAAGGCCCTTTTTCCTTGTAAATAAAATAAATGATTGACGGATACGCCAAAGTTATGCAATTCTCATTTCTAAGCCCCCCCCCCACTTTCGTCAGCAAACGTGTACAAAAACGGTCAAATTACCATACATTGTGATTTTTAGCCTGTTCAGCCCCCCCCCACCCGACCCCCTTGCCGCTCAGCCACTCCACTTTCAAAAACGCTCCGTGGCCCCTGATTGGTTATATATTAGCTTGGTGTTGATGCAGCGGAAAGCTGCTTAATACCGCGCGAGTTCCTACGGGAGTTACTTTAACAGAAATGGTTCTTTAGGGGCAATTGTAACAGCTTGTTACAATTGCCCTGACAGAGGCGACCATATTTGAGAGATTTTTTTCGTCTTAGCTTAGGTATTCATCGTTGAAACGTTAGCAAAATATGGCCTAAAACATAATTTCTAAATATATAAAAATGACAGTCGTAGCTCATCCACATATTTGTCCAGAAGAAAAACAATGGGTAATGTGAAATATTACTTTCCTGCTCAAAAAACGGTTTTTCTGCTGTAGAAAGCTCACGAACCGTTAAATCTGCTAACACTCATACAGCATGTGGAGCGAAGTAATACGCATGCTCTGTACAAATTTTAAGTTTATAGCGTGTTTCTGCTAGGAATGGGAGCCCCTGTTACAATTGCCCGTGTTACATTTGTCCCCGGTCTCCCCTACAGAAAAAAGGTGTCCTTTCACAAAATTACTAACAATTGATCGGTTTTGTTGGTATCAAGAAAATTACATCTGTTTTTCACGTTTAAGTATGCCTTTGTATTAAATCTAAAATCAACCAAAGTGTATTTGCATTTGTAAACTCTCCTTTGAGATTATTACGGATGTAATTTTGATAAATGGTATAGATTCAAGCAATATTTACAATAAGGTTTGGTAAATCAAATTTAGATTCTTCTAGCTTGTGTCCGACCACTAAAATCTGCTCATTTATATCCATTTCTAAATAAAAAAAAAAAATATGAATCTACATATGATTTTCCAAAATAACTTCACTTGTTTACAATGCAACATGAAATGAAAAGTTGTGTCATCTCATTACATCGTGCACACAAGTTTGAATCCAAAATATGCCATTTAAACATATGTTCTTTTGAAGGTAACACATAAACTTAAGGATGATAGTCTACATGATATGACGTTTCATTTTCGGCGACAATTGTTCTGCTGTAAATTCCACACACTGATTGAACGACTAACTTCAACCTTCGAACTATACCCTATATACCCTAAAAGGCTTCCCCGTACATACACTATTGGAACCCTAACTCGACATCTTATACGAAATTAAATTCGGGCCGGAGCAAATGTGTCATTATTATAGTACTGTCCGCAAGCAAAAACGCAGTATCTGATTTTTTTTTTTTTTTTTTTTTTTTTACTTTTTTGCTCATTACTTTATATTCTCTTTTATGTGACAGATTCTGTTTTCTGAAGAAAAAAAAATAAGAATTCCAATTAGGTTTTCACATGTTTTTTTTTTTCTCTCTCTCTCTCTCTCTTTCATCACTCATTTGCAAATTTCTTGTAACAACGATTGTGCATGAGTAATTACGTAATTTATTGTTGCATGAGCGGCCATATCTACCCAACACAAAAGTAAGCACATCCCCCCCCCCCCTTAAACGAGTTTTACAAATTTTATTATTTTATTTTTATGTTATCAGCTTCCATTTTAGTGAATTTTACTGGAAGTCATGCTTCAATGAGCACAGGCAAAATGCAAAAATTGTCAGTTTTCGAATGTCAGAAGATAAATTGCATAACTTTAATTCAATATTATTTGAATAAATTCAAACTTTTCAACAAAAGATTTGTTCAGAAGGTTTGTTGAACTTAATTTTTAACACACCAAACCTCTTTTGAATTAAATGTTACGGTTGGATGCGAATGAGGTAAAATTTGCAAAAACTGAATTTTTCACACATTTTTATTGTTAAAAATTATTGATTGTGATGGAATTTGCATTTTGGAAGAGTATTTCAAACAATATCCATCAATTCACGGTTGAATGAACACTTCATAAAAAGAAAAGTCTCTCTTAGGTTAGCATCGTTCAATTTTGTGTAATAAAAATCATTTCATCATGTGATATAATTATATAATCCTTTTAAATAAAGAATTATCTCATTATATTATAATTTATGATGAAATGAATTTTACTTTTATTAACATTTTTTTGTTATTTTCAAGTCACTTTTTATTTAATGAATTAGCATTTTATTGAAAATTCACGCTTCTATGAACACGTGATATGTGAAAAACCGTTTTTTCGTTCGTGGACTAAAATTAAATTGCTTATTTTGGTTTACATTGCACTCACAATTTAATGTATTATTGTACAATATTTACCTATGAATACTATTCCTTTCAGTCTTTACTGTCCCTTTTATTGTTCTTCTGTTCTTATTTAATCTTTTTCCCCTTTCTCTCACTCTTTCTTTCAACTCATCTCTATTCTTCAATTTTCACAATTCTCCTCTGCTGATACAGTCTCTTCCACTTATCCTTTTCCCCCTCTTGAACTTGTACATATTACACTTGGTATTTAGATGTACATGAATTGTTTTCACTTTGAATTCATTATAGATTGTTATGTTTATGTAGTTTTGTATTAAGTAGTACAGGGTGTATCGAATAAAAAAAAAACAAGTTGGATCATTAATACTTTCAAAAATATTTCAGTAGTGATTATGAAATTTATGTCACTGTAGAATGCAACTCATTAACATTTTTATGATACCTATCTCAGCTCACCAATATCATATCATATACTGAACCCAATTGTTTTTAATAATAATGTCTTGCAAAATTGTGAGTGGTTCACTTTCACGCTTATTGAGATGGGTTGATTCAATGTGCCTAAAAAGGGAACGAAAGTTTGATCCTTAATATTTTCAAGAATATTTCAGTAGTGATTATGAAATTTATATCACTGTTAAGTGCAACTCATTAACATTTTTATGACATCTATCTCAGCTCCCCAATATCATATCATATACTGAACCCCATTGTTTTTAATATGTCTTGCAAAATTGTGAGTGGTTCACTTTCATGCTCATTGAGATGGGTTGTTTCAATATGCCTAAAAAGGGAACGAAACTTTGATCCTTAATATTTTCAAGAATATTTCAGCGCCATTATTATGTATGTTGAGTATTTATGGAATAGCGCCACCTTGCTCTACTGGTCGCTAACTGCCGATGTATTATGTGGTTAGGTATTCACTTCGGGATCGTCTCCAAACAACTACGGTTTACATTAAAGAGTTAACATTTAATCAACACTTTGACTGACGTCTTTTCCTTATTTACGTGGTGGCATCTTGTTGGATTCGAATCCATTGTCATTACCTGATTAGACTTCGTGCTTGCAGTCAGTCAGCCGACAGTTCTTGTTGGGGTAAGTGTCTGATTTGTTACTCACCTCACCGTTCAGTTGTTCGTTGACCTAACCGTAGTCCCAGGCATTCACATACCTGTATAGAATCTAGATTTAGATTATACTAGTCTATATGATGGCTTCCCATAGAGCGCCCAAACAATGGTGCCTCACCAAACATGAAACCGTTAATTCATTCGAAAATTGGAAACAGAATCTGATATACATCCTCACTCTAGACTCTAACTTTGCTACGTTTTTGGGCGATGACTTCTCTTGGCATAAGAAAACAAAGCGTGACCCGCTTCGTGGCTTCGTTAACGACCCAAATTCTGAACCATCAGAAACGAGACGGACGGCTCAGCGGAAGGCTAGCATGTTGGAGTTAATGCTGGGTCAAATAGCCAATTACTGCCCAATAATATCCCGTAATTCCATCATTCGGAATGCAATATCCCTGAATGATATCTGGGGCAAAATCCGATTGCACTATGGTTTCCAGAGCAGTGGTGCCCATTTTCTTGATTTCACGGACATTAAGCTCGAGTCAGACGAACGGCCCGAGGACTTTTATATCAGCGCCTTGTAGCGTTCGTCGAGGATAATCTCTTGACAGCCAATGGCGGCATTACTCATCATGGCGCAGTTCTCACTGAGGACGAGGAGTTAACCCCTACCCTGGAAAACTTCTTAATCCTCCAGTGGTTACAATTAATCCATGTTGACCTCCCGCGTTTGGTGAAGCAACGTTATGGCACCGAGCTGCGCGCTCGATCCCTCGCATCTCTCAAACCAGAGATATCACAAGCCCTTGAGAGCTTACTCGACGAGATCCATTCTACCGAAAGCTCTCGTGCTATGCGCACTACTGCCTCATTCCCTCCACGGAAGGGTCGCTCGGACAAGTTTCCCTCTCCCCGCCCACGCAGCATTGCCAAACCACGGTCTTCCAATCAGACACGTAATAATAATAAATACTGCCCTCTCTGTCGTGAAGCGCGGCGTCCTGATAACCATTACCTTAGCGAGTGTTCCTATTTGCCAGAACATTATCGTCGTTTCATTGTCAGGGCTCGCCAGGTCGCCAACATTTTTGAGGAAGGTGACGGTGCAGATTGTAATAGTGACTCAGGCGATGCGGATCAGATCCCTTCTCCTGTCAATCCCTCAGAGGAGAGTCCTCCATATCCCAAGACTTCTGCCCTCCGAGTACAGATCCACCAGTCTCCGTATTTCGATGCCTTTTCCGGGCACCATACCACCCGTATTACTGTGGACAGTGGTGCTACAGGTAATATGATTCGTGCTTCAACCGTGCGTGCCCTTGGTGGCGAAATCAAACCCAGTTCACAGTCTTCACATCAGGCTGATGGCGTGTCCCCACTGGAAGTTCTCGGTGAGACGCAACTCACATTTTCAAGGGAGTCGAAACAGCTCCGCTTTGATGGTTTGGTTGTGAACGATTTAGATGTTGAGGTCCTTGCAGGTACCCCATTCATGGAGGCCAATGATATCTCTGTCCGGCCTGCCAAGCGCCAGATAAGCATTAGGAAGACACAGTGTTTACATATGGCTCTAAGTCTACGTCCAATAGGAAATCTCATGCCGTCCGTCGGGCACATGTCCTTCGTGCTCCCCCGCGGTCTACTGTTCTGTGGCCTGGTGAGTTTGTTGAACTGTCACTCCCTGTCGATTTGTTGTCCCATGAGACGGTCGCTCTTGAGCCCCGTGTTGTTCAGTCGAAGAGTCATTCCAGTGCTAGTCAGTCATGGCCTAATCCTTGTATCATATCTAGTGTGGCTGGTAAGGTTCGTATGTGCCCCGGCTTCTCCGCAAGAATGAGCATTTTTGTCAAGTCAGGCCTGTCTATAATGATGTAACCAAATCTGGCCCATCTGCACACCCACCTGCTAAGCCACGCCCCTCTACATCGGGCATTGTCAAACATTCTGAGACTATCTCCCTAGACCCTGATAGTGTCCTTTCACCTGAAATAAGACAGGACTTTGCCTTGCTCCACTCTGAGTTCGATGACGTGTTCGATCCCGCTTTCCAAGGGTACAATGGTTCTGCAGGCCCATTCGAGGCGGTTGTGAATATGGGGCCTGTCCAGCCCCCGCAACGGAAAGGCCGTGTGCCTCTGTATGCTCGCCCATCACTCGTCGAACTCCAAAACAAATTTGATGAATTGGAACAAATGGGTGTGTTTGCTCGCCCTGAAGATGTAGGCATCTCGGTTGAATACCTCAAATCCTCCGTTCTCGTCAAGAAGCCCAGTGGGGGCTTTCGACTTGTCACAGCCTTTGCCGATGTTGGCCGCTACTCCAAGCCCCAACCCTCCCTCTTACCTGACGTTGACTCGACGTTGCGCCATATTGGCCAGTGGCGTTACCTTATCTTATCAGATCTTACAAGTGCCTTCTACCAAATCCCGCTAGCTAAGGCTTCTATGAAATATTGTGGGGTGGCTACCCCATTTCGCGGTGTTGAGAGTGTACACTCGGTTCTGTATGGGAATGCCCGGTTCTGAAACTGCTCTGGAGGAGCTCATGTGTCGTGTTCTTGTGATTTGTTACATGAAGGTGTTGTTGTCAAGCTAGCTGATGACTTGTTCTGTGGAGGTGACACTCCCCATGAGCTCCTGACAAACTGGACTCGTGTCTTGCACGCCCTCCGCACCTCCGGTCTCCGCCTTTCCCCAAGAAAACTGTCTTTGCCCCAAATCGACCAATGTTCTTGGATGGGTCTGGTCACAGGTACTCTCGGTCTAGTCCCCATCGTGTGGCACCCTGGCCTCTTGTGATCCCCCAAAGACCGTCAAAGGTTTGCGATCATTCATTGGCGCCTACAAGAGATCTCTCGGGTCTTACCACATTGTGCAGTATTGCTTAGCCCCTTGGATGCTGTTGTTGCCGGCCGCCGTCTGCCGACCGCATAGAATGGTCCGATGATTTACAAGTCGCTTTTCGTGCTTGTCAAGATGCTCTCTCCTCCCCCCGCACCATTACTCTCCCCATCCATCGGACCAGATTTGGATTGTCACGGACGGTGCTGTCCGGAACCATGGCATTGGCTCCACCATGTATGTCACCAGGGATGGTAAGCCATGCTTAGCTGGCTTCTATAGTGTCAAACTGCGTGGGCGCCAGATAACATGGTTACCTTGCGAAGTCGAAGCTCTTTCTATCTCGGCTGCCTGCACCCATTTTGGTCCGTACATGGTCCAGTCCCTTCATCGCCCATGTATTCTCACTGACAGCAAGCCTTGGTGTCAAGCCTTTGAGAAGTTGTGTCGTGGTGCATTCTCTGCAAGTCTCGTGTGTATACTTTTCTGTCCAATGTCAGCAGATACCAATGCTCCGTCCACATCTGGCTGGCGCTGTCAACATTCCATCCGACTTTGCTAGTCGCAACGCTGCCCCTTGTACTGACCCTCTCGTGTCAGGTGTGTTCTTTCATCCACAGAACTGAAGAGTCTGTTGTCCATCGGGTTACTCCAAGTGACATCCTTGCTGGACGAGAAAACTCCCCTTCACGTCACGTCCAGCTTGGCACAACATCCAGTCCGAGTGTGCTGATCTTAGACGTACTCACTCCCACCTTCGTCAAGGCACACGTCCATCCAAGAAGCTAACTAACATCAAGGATGTAAAGCGCTACCTTCGTGTCGCCACAATCGCACGTGATGGCCTCCTTGTTGTGCGCAGGGAGGTTCCTCTGCTCTCCCCACGTGAATGCATTATCGTCCCGCGAGATGTTCTTCCCGGAATCCTCACGTCCATCCACCTCCAGCTTGACCATCCAACGCAGAGCCAGCTCAAGTCCGTTGTCAACAGACATTTTTTCGCTCTGGATATGGATCTTCACTCAAGCAAGTTACTGATCGCTGTCACCAGTGCGCTTCTCTCCGCAACGCTCCATCGACAGTGACCCTCAGACTCTGCTGACCCTCCTGCGTCGTCGGTATTCAATTTCGCAGCCGATGTTCTCAAACGCTCCAAGCAATTGATCCTCGTGCTTCGTGAGAGCGTCTCCTCATATACCACTACTTGCCTCATTGCTGATGAGCGTCATGAATCTCTTCGCGAAGCCCTAATTCGCCTCTGTGTCGAGCTACATCGCTTGATGGCCCCCAGCCGTGTTCGGACTGATCCTGCCCCTGGGTTTTCCTCCTTGCGTGAGGACCAACAGCTTGTACGCTGGGCATATCCATTGAGTTAGGTCACCTAAGAACGCCAACAAGAACCCAGTCGCTGAGAAGGCTATCCGCGAACTTGAAGATGAACTACTAGCGCATGATCCTCGCGGCGAACCCCTTCTTCCATTGACATTGTCGTTGCTACCGCTCGCCTGAACAGCCGTCTCGTTCACGAGGTCTGTCGGCTCGTGAAATATGGACCCAACGTGACCAGTTTAGTCATGCCCAGATCTCCATCTCCGACGAGACTCATAGCCAGCCAGCATGATCAACGTATGGCTAACCCACCCCACAGTGAGCGTGCCAAAGCCCCTGCGGTCTCCTCTCCGCCGATGCCGGTATTGAAGTCGGTGACCTCGTCTATCTTCGCAGTGATCGCACCAAATCCCATGCACGCCCTAGGTACCTTGTGGATCTGTTGACGGTAAATGGTGCAATATCCGGAAATTCGTCGGCTCCCAGCTCCGCAAGTCGTCATATCGTGTGAAAATGTCAGACTGTATGAAAGTGCCAATCATCATGCTCGTTGCCTCTGGTTCCCATTTCGACGCAGAGCGACGACGACGACGATGGCTGCCACGCTTCCCATCCATGTAACCCTCAGCCTGTTCCCCACCCCCTGTTCCACCAGTTCTGTCAACCCCGCTGTGCAACGACACACCCCCCTCGCCCCCCGCCAGTCCACCTGTCTCGCATCGCCCCCAACGTCTGCGACGTATGCCAGCTCGCTTCAAGAGTTTATATGTGACTGAGCCCCCTCCATCTCCCCTTGTCCTTCCCATTCTTGAGACTGTTTATTCGTGTAGATGTATACACAAGATTATGGATGTTGGACTCAGTATATTTTACATTCCCTGTTAACTATTCATCAGTGATATTCACTTATGCACCATTTTTGCTTATATTCTTGTTTTGTTCCTTGTTACACATTTTTACGTGTTGCGTTCCCTTCTTCCCCAATTCCAATGAGAGTTTATATATTACAGTGATTTTTTTATGGACAAGTTGTTTTCCGTCAACTAGTGCACAAGATACTATGCTTATTTCATAATCTCATATATATATTGTTTTATAATTCAGGCCAATATGTCTTAATTGTCAACCTTTCCACATCAAACAGGTGGTACAGATGTTACTCAGTTGAGTTTAATTTTTGTGAATATTAGTCAAAACAATCATTAAATCCTATTCCCTATTTAACTGGAGTAGTTTTATCATAAGTGTTATATTCTGCAAGTGGTTTGGATACCATTGAAAGGTACTTATGTTTTATAATTCTGTGTTAGTGATGCTAAAGTATAGGCCAAAATGACAGGCCTTCTAGTTCTCGACTGTCCCTAAAAGTTTTAAAGAAGGGAAAGTAATCACGCCATTATTATGTATGTTGAGTATTTATGGAATAGCGCCACCTTGCTCTACTGGTCGCTAACTGCCTATGTATTATGTGGTTAGGTATTCACTTCGGGATCGTCTCCAAACAACTACGGTTTACATTAAAGAGTTAACATTTAATAAATACTTTGACTGACGTCTTTTCCTTATTTACGCAGTAGTGATTATGAAATTTATATCACTGGAAAGTGAGCTGTAACATAAAGAAATTACCTGGATGATAAGCTTGATTGACTAATGCGGCGGTCACAACTCGCCGTAGGCTAGGGGCACGTACGTGCCCAGTAGCCTACGTCGCACGTAGGCCAATTTAATATTCGTTGCAGGACAGGTACCTGCATCGTGCCTGCTAAGTACGTCATTTGTACCTGCACGTACAATTTATTTGCAAAAGAGATGACGGCCCTTGCAGGAAGAAACGTACGGAGAAGGTGCAGGCTCTGTGCAACCATCGTGCATGCAATGTGCGTGTTCTTACAACGATTGCACGAAGGGCGTACGTGGCACGAATAATGCGGTGGTCACAACTCGCCGTATCTTCGACGTGCAACTCCCTACGATGGATTTCGTAGAAAAAGCGTGCAGCGCAGGTACCTCGGAGGCACGTTGCATGTACGACGTGCATGAAGTTTTTCCAATACCCTACTACAGACACGCAGGAATTGCAGAAATTGGCCAAAGACCTGTGCATGCATTGTACATTCAAAGCAGGCTACGTTGATGGTACGTGCCCCGTAGCCTACGACGAGTTGTGACCGCCGCATTAGATCCTCTTTTGTTTTAACATGCAAATTCATGACCAGTAGATTGGTGCATCTCGTTATGGAATCTGCACCTATCCATTGCAATGGACATGACGGATGTGTATAGTAGTTTAGGAGCTGTAGCTCCTCTAGCAGAGATCATACCATTATTATTATTATTAGTAGTAGTAGTAGTAGTAGTAGTAGTAGTAGTAGTAGTAGTATTAGTACTAGTAGTAGTAGTAGTAGTAGTAGTAGTAGTAGTAGTAGTAGTAGTAGTAGTAGTAGTAGTAGTAGTATTACCTACCTACCTACCAGGTCGGATAAACTGCCGAGACCTAGTACGAATCCTCCAGTTATCTATGTCGTGCATGCAGTTCTTCAGCTCATCTGTTCCAACTACTCCAGCATCCGATTTCATGATGTATTATTGTAACTATTATTAGTAGTAGTATTATTAAAATCATTATTATTGTTATTATTAATATTATTATTATTATTATTATTATTATTATTATTATTATTATTATTATTATTCTTATTATTATTATTATTATTATTATTATTATTGTTATTATTATTATTATTATGATAAACAGGATTAAGTCCGTATATTTCCTTGAAATGCGTTGCTTTAAAACAAAAAGCACAAAGTGATTTCAAGTGCAACTTTTTAGTGTTCAAGTGTTTTTTGGATCATTCTAGTTGTGCCGAAAATAGCTGCCTTTTGAAGATCGTAGATCTGGATGTTTGGGATGATCTTGGTGACGAGGCTCTCGATTCCCTTCTTCACCATCCCTGTGTGACCAATTATCACCGGGGTGACTTCTGCCTTGGCATTCCACATTCGCTCGATCTCGATCCTCAGGTCTTGATATTTCAACCGCGTGTCCCTTTCCTTGACTGCGAGGTTTATGTCGTGAGGAACGGATACTTCGATGATTTAATTTTTGTGTCCCTCTCTTACGGTGATATCTGGCTTGTTATAGTTTATAGTTCTGTCTGTCATTATTCCGCAAGTCCAATATATGGTACTTTATCAGCCAGGGTGATTGTCTGCGGCTGATGTTCCCATCGACGGTCACATTCTTGAGTCCCACGATCCTTTAGAAGTTCCCAGTGTATATGCTTGGCAATACTATCATGTCTGCTGATATATTCTGTTTGGGCCAAGATTGGACATCCTGATGCCAGATGCATAAGAGTCTCGGGTTCTTTCCCACATACTCTGCACGTGTCCTCTACATCAGATTGCAGAATGGATTTCTCATATGCCTGTGTCTTGATTAACTGATCTTGTATGGCAAATATAAACCCCTCCGTTTCTCCTTTCAGACCAGCAGACTTTAGCCATCCGGGGATGTTTTTTTTTTTTTTTTGTCAACGAACTGGTGATTCGGTTGTTTTTGGTGGTGACCGTGTAGACGTTTTGCCTGTAGATTTGTCTGTAATCGTTTGTTCATGGAACGCTTTAGTTCTGTCCTATCTTTTTCCCCGAATGGTAGAGCTATCTGGTGGTCTGTCAATGTCTTCAATGCTTGTTTAGTAGATGAGTAATTTGGCTGGGCTTTGTCATAATCGTGGGATATGTTTGTTAATGTATCCTTGGGACTCGATAGGTAATTGGCAAGCTGTATTAACTCCACATTCCATACCGTTTCTATCTGCTGAATCCCTCTTCCTCCAAGGTCGCGGGGGATACAACCTTTCAACAGCAGCTTTTGGGTGGTGTAGTCTGTGTATTGTCAATTGCTTCCTTGTCATGACATCAAGCTCTCGTATATCCTTAATTCTCCAGTTCAGTATTCCAAAATTATACCTTAGCACGGGGATAGGAAGGGTATTGATAGCCTCCTATCAGATTTCATAATGAGCCTCAGTCTGTGTTTGTACTCCGCCTTTGCCTTCTGTTTCATTACATTGTGGCTGATCGATCCTGTCATTCTCTATCATGCCAAGGTATTTGTAGGTGGATTCATTCGTCAGTTCCTTGATTGATACTTCCTCGTCAGATAGGGGCATATCACCTGTCTCCACCATTCTTCCGCGGATAAGTGTAATCTAATTAGCACATTTTTCAATGCCAAATTCCATCTGAATGTCATCTGTGAATTGTTTAACAATGGCTATCAGTCTTTGAAGTTCATCCTCATTTTTTGCATACAGCTTGATGTCATCCATGTAAACCAAATGATTTACTGTCGCCGTAACATCATTTCCTTTGTATCTATATCCGAAGTTTCTAGCTTGCAAGAGGGAGGATACTGGGTTGAGAGCAATAAGAAGAGTAAGGGGGACAATGAATTTCCCTGAAATATCCCTCTCTTGATCTGGACTCCATCTACCTTCATTGAATATGCGTCTGTTGTTAGTGTCAGAGTTGTGTTCCACAACTTCATGCTTTCAGATATGTGGGTTGATATGATACACCGCCAGAATTTTGATGATCCAGCTGTGTGGTACACTATCGTATGCTTTTTTTTTTGTATTCTATCCATGCCATGGATAGACTTGTTCGTCTCTGCCGAGCATTCCCGGTGATAGCCTTATTATTTTGTCAAGAGGTGGTCCTTGCTTCCTTTCTTCCCTTTTCGGCAGCCTTTCCGAGAGACCTCCATGATGTCATTTTCGTCGATATGCCGCTCAATGTGCCGTGCAAGCGTTGATGTAAGTAGCTTGTACATGGTATTGAGGCTTGGGATTGGCTTGTAGTTATTGGCTTTTGTTGAGTCATTGCCTTTGTATAGAAGGTATGTTCTTCCGGTTGGCAGCCATGCTTCGATATGTGTGACTCCTTTAACTATGTCATTGATGGTGTGTAGGAGAGGAATGTGACTTGCACTAAATTTCTTTCTCCAGAAATTCTGCAGTCCGTCCGGTCCAGGAATATTCCAGTTCTGAGAGCTCTTTATGAAATTCTGAAGCTCTGATAATGTCAAATCCGTCAGTTGCTGAGCTGGTACATTTTCCCATTTCTTCTTTTCAGACTGTATCCAAGGAGCTTCTCTGTGAGTGACGTCATTCTCCCATAGGGCTTTTCAGTATCTGCCCGTTTCCTCTGTCGGTGGGGCTTCTCTAACTTCACTCTTGCTTGATCGTAGTTCACGAAAAACTTCTTTCTATTTCCATGGAAGAGTTTGTCCTGTCGCTAGAAAGCATACTCTTCGTGTATTTCTTGAGTCGTTGTTTCAAAGCGTTAATCTTCATCTTGAGAGTTTCAATAACAATTATACGCGTCCTTGTCTTTCCGTCCAGCCGGTATTTCTTGTCTAATCTTTTCCCATTACTCCTCATCTTCTTGGATTGCGTGTTTCCCTACTCCATTTCTCCTAGCTGTGCTACATCTTTGTGTAATTCTTTTATCTTTGATGGTATCCGTCTTTTCCATTCCGGTATCTTAGGTTTGTGTCTCCATTTTGATTGGGTGAATGCAGTTCTAGTCCAATTTGTTCAACAACAGTCTTGGCTCCGGCCCAAAGAAGGCAATTTATCATCGTCATATCTGAGGGATTTGGCGCCACCTCTTTTAGCAGTTTATCTACTACGCTGATCACTTTCGTTGTAGTGCAATATCTTCTGTCAATTTTTTGAATGTGCGGTCGGTCGCTCATTGGTATTTCGGCAGTGAACTCAGATTGAAACTCAAGAAAAGTGACTCTGGAAATTCCGCGCCTCATGAGTCTAAGAACTTTGCACTTTATATGAAAGGCAAGAAGCCTGAGGAAAAATTTGGCTTTACCGATTAGCAAGGAAGACTGAATTGGAATCTTTGATGGAGAAAATGGGAGTTTCTGCCAGGTCATGCCACCGACAGGAGAGTTTGGTTAGAGTTGATGATAAGTTTTGATACTGATAACATGGGGGTTAATGCCCAATTTCTCATGACCTCGGCAGCTTCGATAAGGTGATTTCAACGTAACTGTTGCACCTATTCAAACTTTTGATTCTGATAACATGGCCAATGTCCTGGATATTTCTCCTGACAGTGCCACTGGCGGCTTCGAATCGAATGTGATATCAACAAACTGTTGCACCGATTCAAATATTTTATTTTTTACTGATGACATGGGTTAATATTATTTCTCAGCTAGAAGAGAATGTTTTGGAAGAACCTGGATGAAATTACCCTCCCTGATCAATTGCCCCCTAGCTATTGCCCAGGCCAAGGGCCAAAGCAAATGCAATTTTTGGGGGAAGATCTGTCTACTCTCACCCGAAACCATGACTTGAAACTGCAGAGAATCCAAACCGTTATACGAAGGGGCTCACAGCCTTTAACTTTATACAAATTTTGTCTACTGACTCTTTATCAGAATCTCAACAGTTTTCATTAGCTTTGCTATGCAATGCAAGTTTGATTTTGAGCTGCTTACTTAAAGAAAAGATTAAGCCAGACTTAGTCCTTACAGGACAGCAAAGCTGCAACTTGCGTTATACAAGGACAACGTATTTCCCGCCCTCAGTTCCATATCCTTAAGGACGCAAGCGTCCATTTCTATCTACCACTACAGACAAGGATGGCATAGTGCTGCTGGCACATCAGGAACCTTTTCAAGTAGTAGACCCGCAAGTAAGAACTACAACAGGCATTTTTTAGGCCAGTGAACTCAGCGGGGCAGAAAATTTAGAGCTCCGCCTCACACTCAGACAGTTATCATGTTGAAACAGTTTCTATCCTGCCAGCGGCCACAGGCGGCGAAGAGAAATTTAAAGTAGCTTCACCATTACCCTAAGCGGTACGTAGCCTTTATGACATATCTTCTAATAAGTTTAAAACAATTATGCCTGTTGGAGGTCGATTACACATTGCTACCAAAGTGGTGTAAGATAACATCAGATAATTTTCTGCAAGGAGCAGTGCTAGGTTATGAAATTGAATTTGATCACTCCGCTAGAGTTTCATTAATTAAGAGATAAACTTCTCTATGAATACAATAAGGACCCTCTAGAAAAAGATTATGTCTCCAAAGAGATCCTTAAAAGCTCTACAGGTCAAGAATGTTGTAGAACTTTGTGCTTTTGAAGATTGGGAAGTCCTCTCAGATGTTTCTTACGAGGCCCAAGAAAGATAGGGCACCTGTGTGATCCTAGACTTACCAGAGCAAAATACTAGTCTCTATAGTCTCTATTGCCAAGCACTGGTTTGATTTAGCCTCACTGCTATCTTGCATCGATCGACCTCCGAAATACTTTTTTTTCATACCCGTAGCCCGTAGTTACAGGAAATACTTGAGATTCATGTGGCGGGGTAAACGCTGGCAATTTACAGCATAACCTATATGGGCTTAATTCAGCCCCAAATTATTCACCAAGTTTCTAAAGCCACTCTTCGCCAAACTGCGACAAGCAGATCTTACAATCAAAGGATTTTTGAGTAACACTATTATTCTTTGGCGAGACAAAATAAATCTCTTAGAGAGTGTGTAGGCAACAGCAAAGTTTTTCACATAATTTGGTGTCTTTATTCACACTGAAAAATCCTTGCTCATTCCAACGCATGGACTTACTTTTCTGTGTTTTATCATAAATACTGAGAATATAACAGTAATTTGCCTCAGGCACATGAAGTGAAAGATCTATGCTAGATCTATGCTTAGATTTGATGGGCATTCCCTCCCTCAATACGAAGGGTAGCATGGGTGATCGGGAAAGTCTTAGCAGCTTTCCCAGTGGCCGAATATGGCCCATTGTACTATAGATCTATACAAAAAAAAGATAAATTTGCAGCACTCAAAGTAAATAAGGGCATTTTTTGACAGAAAGATGATCTGTCCCTTGAGTCAAAATAAGAGTTAAAATGGTGGACTATAAAATACCTATAATGCCTCCTCACTAATTGTATTTAAAAAAAAACACACATAAAAAACAACAACAACAACAACAACAACAACACTGATATAGTATTGCACACAGATTACAGTGGCCTTGGATAGGGAGCCACTGACCTCTATCAACAAACGGGGTCGTTAGAATGAATTTTAAGGCAGAAAAGGCACGAAGTAACGAAATAGATTTCCTGGTAACCCTAGCTACTGGGTTAGGCATATACTAATCTTGCCTGAATAAGTGGAACATCCACGTGATGATTAGAATAGACAACACCAATCATGCCAATGCCGTGTCCTATCTGAATACTATGGATGGTTGTTTAATCTCTTGGTTATGACAAGATGGCAAGAGAAATTTGGCAGTAGTGCATTTCTGGAATTTTGTTTATCACAGCAGCCCATGTATCTGGTCGTTCGAATTCCATATCAGATGAGAAATCTAGAAAATTTAATGATCGAACAGAATGGACATTTAATTCAAGTATTTGATAAGATAGTTTTCCAGTTTGGTAAACCGGAAATAGACCTGTTTTCTTTCAAGGCTAAATGCCCAAGTAAAGAAATATGTCACTGGACACCCAGACACTGGGGCTTATATAATAAAAGAGGGTAAAGCTACATGGCTAATGCTGGTCCCTAATTGGCAAACTCTAGATTGGTTCCCAATATTGATTAGCATGTTTAAAGGAGAGGCTATGCTCATCCAGAATTACCAAGAGGATTTGTTGACCCTCCCTGTTTCAAATACAAACCTCCCACTTCATGCTCATATTGAACTCTTATGTTGCAGGTTGTGCGGCAACATTTTGAGAATTAGGGACTTTAAGCAAGAGAACAGTGGGAATATTTTCAGCTCCATTGAGAGCGTCAACCTAGCTGCAAGCAGTACCAAGTGTATATCACACAGTGGCGAAGATATTGCCACAGCAGAGATATGAATTATCTTCAAGCAAAAGTGAAAGTGTTACTAAAGTTCCTTAGTACTTTAGTCCATGACAAGAGCCTTAGCTTCAGTGCAATCAACACAGCTCGTAGTACTTTATCCACTTTTTCCAATTCTAAGGGATAATAATTAGTCGGTAGAAAGTCATCCTCTTATAAACAGACTGAGGAAGGGTGTTTTTCAACTTAAGCCTGTGTTGCCCAGATACACAGAAATCTGGAATGCTATAGCCCAGTTCTCAATTTCCAAAGGAAATTGTCTCCAGCAAACTCTTTAAGTTTAACCCTTTGTGATTTAACTCTCAAAGTTTGTATGCTAATGGCGCTTGTGTCTGCTCAACAAGTGCAAACTTTACATGTACTGAAGGTTAACAAGATGACCCTAAAAGGGGGTTTAATGTATTTTGTATGGGATGAACCCCTGAAACAAAGTAGAACAGGGACTACTAATTTGAGTTTTAACTGGACATGCTGGAAGCATTCCCATCTGATGGAGACTGTGTTTTTGTTAGATATGTCTGACATCATTGGGCTACAAGAGAACTAGACCACTTCGTGAGAAAGAGCACTCCGTTTTAGTTACACATGCCACATAATTTGAGGAACAACTCAAACTTTATCTCATTAGATCAAGAATTGCATGTAAGGGCAGGTGTGGACACGGTGACACGACATTTGCTCCTGCGACAATTGCTCCGGGCTTTATTTCGTCTAAGATATAGGGTTAGGGTTAGGGTTGTAATAGGGATTTATATTAGGTTTAGGGTTAGGTTTAGGGTAGGGTATAGTGTAAAGTCCCTGGTTGAAGTTAGTCATTCGATTAGTGTATGGAATTTATAGCGGAGCAATTGTCGCGGGAGCAAATGTCATGGAATCGTGGACACTGGGATTCTTAAGGGCCGCATAAACTTCTGCAGCTGCCAAGGCAGAGCTCTTATGGGACCAATCCTAGTTACTTTTAGGAAGCTCTATAAAACTTTTCCCAGGCAGTATTAGTAGATAATGCACTACACTAGTGATTAAGAAGACATCTATATTGTATAGGATTTAAGAAGCCCGATTTCTAACCCCTCAAAAAATGTCTTGCAATTCAACTTTGAGTCCTCGTATCTTTTTTGTTAATTGTCTATAATTCATTAATTTTATACCATTGGAAAGTTTATTTATTCCTCTTGACACTGATACCCCATTTGTAAAGGTTGTGCAATGCTTGAATGCACAGTATTCCCGAATACAAATCAAAGTCAGAAGTGGAAAGTTGCCAAATGAATGGCTATTGTTGAAAGGCAGAGTTTTTATTGAATATCATTAAATGGGTCATGCATTATTCCTCAATGTTTTCACTTATTGTTTGGAAGATGAAATGTGCCTTGCCCAAGCTTTTTGCTTGGCATTGCTTATTTTTTTTTACCTTAAATTACCTGAAACATTATTTGACATTCAACCAAGAGTATCCAACATTGTATTGAGCGCCTAACGCACAAACCAAACAAACACAAAGAAACACAAAAACCTTTTATACAGTTAAGAACTCGATGTAAGCAATAGCCATTCATTAAGCAACTTTCCTTTTCTGACTTTCATTCGAGTTTGCGAGTACTGTGCATTCGAGCATAACATAACCATCACAAATGGGGTATCAATGTGACAAGGAATAAATCAACTTTCCAATGATATCAAATTTAACCATCATAAACAATCAAATAAAAAGATATGAGGGCTCATAGTTGAATTGCAAGACATTTTTTGAGGGGTTTATAAACTGGGAAGAGATATTATGCCCATTGGAGTGTTTTTTTTTACGACATACACTTGGGATGAACATGTATGTGAAATGAGTAGCCATTTGTGAGGACAATTTCTATGATGAGTCTTTGGTCAGAGATGGTAATTCCATCTATCTTTTAATGTACACATACATGCTGGTGTTTTCATCAAAATGTGGCTACTTGGCTTCAAAATATCATGCAATAACGATCGAGGAAATATGAAATAAAATAGTAAGATTAAACGAGAACTTACCTTTTGAAGTTTGATCTTTATTTTATGAATATTTAGGAGGAAGTTATTACATGCCCTCCTCACCCATCCAAACTTCAAAATCAAGTTCAAGTTCTCGTTCTTACTCATGTTAGTAGTCACATTTGAAGCTTTGAATATTGACTGCACATGCGAGGGCAGACTTCTCATGTAATAACTTCCTCCTATAATATATTCATAAAATAAAGGTCAAACTTCAAACGGTAAGTTCTCGTTTAATCTTACTATTACATCATAGCCATGTTTATCCCTGACACAATCCACACGCTTACAAGGATATTGCTGAACCTTTTCCTCTATGACTTTTTTAAATGTAAAATTTAATTTTGTACTATTTTTGCTGAGGGATATTCAGGCATGCATTTTTTTTTCACTTGTTTTATTTTTTCTTTTCTTTTTTTTATGGTTGTTTTGTTATTTATTTGTCGTTTGTTTGTTTTAGATTATGTTTTTAAGGTAATACAAACTTTCGTTGGTCTGTTCATGGAACAGAAATAACATTGATGCCTAAAAATTACTCCTTTATCATCACAAAACTTTTTCTTTTCTTTTTTTTTTTTTGTAGATGCAGAAGAGGTGACAGACACCCATATCCTGAATCTCTCAAAGCTAATGGGTGTAAACAACTACAAATCACTGTGTGTTGCCATGGGGATCAGTTTAAACCGTGGTGCTACAATCTTAGCTGAGAAAATGAATATATATTCTGACGCGTACATTGAAGCAATCAGAGAATGGAGATGTAAATCTATAAGAACTCTAAACGATCTGGACGAGGTTTTAAGAAAAGCAGAATTGGGAGGTTTAATTTCAAAGTATAAGTGAAATTTGTGAATCAGGAATCGGTAGGCTTGGGGGATGTATAGTGTAACTATAGGGGAGACCGGGTATGGACGTTACAAAATTCACATTTTGGGCCAGATAATTCTAATGATAGAACTCACGCACTCCATATTGGGTCTGTAGTTAGCCTATTATGTTGGCTAAAACCTGAGGCATATAAAACTTGAAAACATGTAAACACTAATTAACTACAGCTTAATTAGTGAAGTCATTTTTTTGTAACAACCTACCCCATATACGGGGTAGGTTGTTACACCATACGGGGTCAATTGTTACAATATGTAAACATACGGGGTAAGTTGACAATGTGTAAATCTCTTATACCATACTTTAATTCCAACTTTCCAGTTTCTCGACATCGTTAACAGTAGATCAAGTAGAGCTCTAGAATAGACAAAAGTAATAATAGAAAAATAAAAATATTAACACCTGAAAATTGAGACAAAATGTAATTTTACATATGTAATGTAATTGGGGTAAGTTGTTACATCAACATGGGATAGGTTGTTGTAACAACCTACCCCATGGGTGATTTTACACACAGAAATCAACTGTAGCACAGTCATTAGGCAGAATTACAGGGCATGGCTAGGGGGTATATTAGTGACATACATGTACTATATTTACAATACCAGACTATCATCATGTGCCTTCAGTTGTAAGAGCTATTACAAATTTCAGTTTTTGTCAAAAATTTACTTTGAACTGTAAAAAATGGTTTTTGTTGATTTACTTTTTAATAAAACAACGGAGAAACCTCCGGACCGGCAGTTCATCACAGCTATGTGTAGGCTGTATATAGATGCCAGTTAGCACATCCTCTCTTGTTCCATCTTAGCACACTGCGAACTGTAACAACTGACCCGTGTAACTTCCATACCCGGTCTCCCCTACACTCGCCAGGCAGTGGACGTACATGGTGGATAGTAACTGGTATACATTACTGATATTGTTTTTTATACTGAACTCCAACTGCGACTGCTAGCTCTGCTGCTGAAAAAAAGATCAACTTTTGAAAGAAGAAGATAGGCCTTCACTGTGTAGTCCCAATTTTGTTGTTTGATAGTGATAGGCCTACATCTTGTTTCTTCATCAAAATATTACTGTGCACGCTTCTCAGAAAGATATCTGAGGCCTCCCAGTTACCTCAGGCACTGACTGATTCTACAACATTCTACAACATTCTTATAGAGTGAAACACTGACAATGATTCCATGGCTATACCTTCTGATCACAACTGGACTAACACTATCATGCATAGCTGAAAACAGAGGGCGTTGTTGAAGATGGTGGATGTGTTTTGACTGAGCTCCTGAAACAGAATTTTTCAATCCAACAACATCTGCTAAATCACTGGAAATATCAAGCCTCTGCAAGTATCAAGTGTAATTTAAGATTGTAGTACAAGTTATTGCTTGGGTAGGGGGTCAAAAAGTAACCCATTTTTAATGCCATTAATGAATTTTTTTCTGTATGTGATCACTGTGAAAATCCAAGATGGCGGATGTTATACAAGGCAATGTCAATGAGGAAGCAAGTTCGAGTGAAAGTGAAACAAGTTCTGATAAGCGTACACCATTAAGGTACACCTTTATCAAGCAGGGAAGTGAACTACAAAAACATTTCAGTGGTACTAAATCATCAAACTTGGAGATAGAAAAATGTGGGACTTGTGACAAGGTAGTAAACATTTCAGCTGTGATACGATGTGACATATGCAAAACCTATTATCACCAAATATGTGGAGGCCTTACAGATGAATTGTTTACTATCATTACTAAATATGGTACACAAGGATCTAGTGAAATTCCAAAAAAGAAGGAAAAAAGGAGAAAAAAACTTGAAAATAGCGAGAGGGAAAATTGTGACATACATCCCGATTCCCGACTCGCTAAAGAACGGAGCAGATATGTAAACACTGATTTGGAACACAGCACTGTAAATAAAACCAGAACACCCAGCACACCTTTTGATTTACAAGAAGCGGGCCAAAAAGCTCAGAAGGAAAGTCATCACTGTGCAGACGAGTCTTCAAAAATTTATGTTGGAACTCGGAAAGAAATTGTTGAGGAAAATCAGCCAACAGTATCCGAAAGAACTATTACCAAAGAAGAAATCCGTCATGGAACTCAAGTGAAAAGCCATCACTTTTTAGAAGAGACTCCAAAGTTACAGAGTGAACATCAGAAAGAAACTGTTGAGGAAAGACACCCAACGAGACCTGAATACAACCAGGGAAGCAGTGATAGACTATCACCCAAGTACGGAGAATCTAAGCACCCAAAACAAACAAATTTGAAGTGCATTTTTACCAACGCGAGAAGCATTGTTGGGCGATTCCACTCTAGAACTTGAAAAAATGGCAAAATTAAAATATTCTTTCAACTAATCATAAGTAGTGTAATATTTTACTCTGATACCTAAACTTTATGGAAATTACAAGTTTTTTCAAAAGCGAAGTCGGAAATGGATTTTTGGGGGAGAAAATGGTGGAATTTTCAATTTTCATAAATCTTACTGATTAACAGGTCGATTACAAAAACTGCTTCAAACCACTATAGAAAGAGCGCAAGAATATTAAAAAGTAGTACAAGTCAGTGGATTAATGTATCTTGGATGGCTCCAAATAATTTAAAAAACATTTTATGAGGCTTAATGGGGTGAATAATGATTATTCCGAACCTATTTTTGGCAATGTCCCGTACGACACATGGAAATACAAAAGTTTTGAACCCACTTTTGATTTTGATGTTGCAATCTTGCTATTTCAGTTGCTCTATCTTTCACCCATGGGTAATCAATTGATCCTATTAGGATAGAAAATCCGCCCTTCATTTTTCAATAAATGGCATTTTAAAGTTGTCCCGTACGACACACAATGTGTCGTACGGGACATGTCCCGTACGCCACACAATATATATTGCATTTCATTGGAGTGTTTGGATTACTACAAAGTCCACAAACTCTTTAAGTAGGTCTATTTGAATTGAAACACGTTGAAGTGACATTAATTGAAATTGAATAGGCCTTTGTTTATCTCTAGTGAACATGAAATATGTGATTCCCACCATATTAACTGACTTCAAATACATGTATTCTATTGTGAAAGCCTTCAGCTGTACTGGTGATTTTCACTGGTCAAAGCTTTTAGACACAGGGTACTAATTGATGCTTACCTTTTTTTCATACCACTCCTTTTCTGTTATTGGTATAATTATGGAAAGTCCACCTGTATTCCAAGTTGGTTCATGAAATACAGTAAAGTTTGACAGAGTTAGGACTTATCTTCTTAAAAGAAAATGAAGGAAAAAAAAACCCCACAACATTATCTGGAATGGGCAGAAACTTTAGTACTTTCCTTTTACCATTCATTAATTATGATAGACAATACAATTCTCATATGTGTCTTAAGATATATTGGACTGTATGTGAAGTGATCTGGATTCTTGCCAAACTTTTTTTTTATTTCTAATTTTATATAATTTATATTATTAATTTATTTTCAATTATCTATATCGGCTTATGGGGGGGGGGGGGGGGTAAATTGTTACACTTCTATTGGGCTCATTTCCGAAGAAATGAAAAAAAAATAACCCCCCAAAACCATATATTAGTACAAAGGTTATATATCAAAGAATCTTATGGACGAAAACAAATCACCTAAATGCCTGATTAGCATAATTTATGCAAATTGGCCCTTTTCCGCAAAACAAAACATCTCAAGAATCAAATGTCTGTTACTCGTTATACCTTGCATACTTATTGGTGAAATATGTCTCTGGGGAATGCATGGATTAGAATTTTAAAGGAAGTTTCAGTTTTGTGGTAATAATGTCATGCATATATAATTAGCTAAAACAATTTTTAAAAACTTTAAAAAAATCATCAAAAAAATAAGAATTTTTTTGAAATTCAAATCCATACATTCCCCAGACATATGCTTTGAGAACATCTGTGCAAATTTTTTTTTTTTTTTTTAAATGAGTTATTCGTGTATAAGGTATTCAGTAGATCTTGTTGTGGGCTAAAATTTGCATGAATTTCAGAAAACAAGTGACAAGTAATGTTATTGGTATTATCATCACTTGTCACTTGCCATTCCTACTTTTCAAGTTTGGGTATGCATCCCCTTCTCTTCATTCCTCTTCCTTTTATTCCTTTTCATGTTTTGCGCCCTTAAAGTGCCCCCGGGGCCACCTGCCCCCTCCCCCTCAGATACGCCACTGATTGTCCTGCATGCCTTGTTACGGATACAAAAGAGAAATTTGGGGTAATGCTTTGTTTTTTATTGACATAAAGTCCAATGTTATACAGGCTGGCCGGTATGACACGTCAATAGTGTCCCGTACAACACACTATATTATTCATGATATATTGACAGAATTATTCAAGAATTATAGTGCTTTCTAACATGATAACTGCCCTTTAGTTTCATAGGATTGTCATTATTATCAGACAAATTAATTGATTTTAGAAGTAATCAAGACAAAAATTAAGAAAGTATAGCCCTCATTCAGAGATGTCCCGTACGACACATTTTGCATGTCCCGTACGCCACAATGTTCTTGAAAACTATAATTTGCTCTATTTATTCGTTAATGCTTATTTTGCAAAAATGTTTTTATTTATCTGTTCTTTGGTAACTGAAGATCAAATTAAGTCCAGTTTTGATTTAAATTTCCTGTGCAACTCACAAACTTTTGAACACACACTTAAGGCTTCCAAAAAAGTCACTTTTCTGCGTCCCGTACGACACATTACTATTTTCAATCTCTAGTTTACAGGATTTGTATTCAAGTCAAATCAAGTCTTGGTTCTTTTACCTTTCTGGTGGCATTTGAGAATGACCATCAGTTACTGGAATATTTTTTGTTTTTTATTGTCGAAAAGCTGTCAAATGTTCTCTAAATGTCCCGTACGACACGTATGGAATCGCCCTGTTAATAAATTTGATGAACTGGGATGTAGAGTTCAAAATGAAAAACCAGACCTTATAGGAATCGTAGAAACGTGGCTTGATAGCGATATCAGTGATGCTGAAATACAATTACCAGGTTACAACATCTTTAGAGCAGATAGGAAAAGTGAAACTGTTAGATGTGGAGGAGCAGCACTTTATGTTAGAGACAATATTGATGTGATACGAAGAGATGACTTCGAATTCCAAGAATCAGTATGGGTCGAGTTGTGTAATATTGGGACAGAGAAAAGCGAACAAGTGACAAAACGAACAACAACTAGTGATAAACTATTGATAGGAGTAGTATACAAGACCCCTTCCGTCTCAGATGAAGATGTCATCAAAATGTACAGATATCATGAGAAAGCTGGGAAACAAGAAGCTGTGGTAATGGGAGACTTCAACTTCAGAGAAATAAACTGGGAGTTGCTTCAATCTTCAAAGGAAGGAGAACAATTTCTGGAAATTGTTCAGGGAAATCTTTGGACAAAACATGTCAAGACACCAACAAGAGGTAACTCGATACTAGACTTGGTGCTAACATCTGAGCCTAATATGATTGAAGACCTACTGGTTACCGATAAATTAGGAAACAGTGATCACAGTATCATAGAGTATAATATGATTTGCAGTTTGCAACTTGAGACAATATCATACACCAAGAACTACAATAAAGGTGACTACGATGCCATGAGAAAGAGACTAGATAGTATTAAGTGGGAAGAAGAATTTGTAGGCTGTAACACGCAACAAGCATGGACAATATTCCATGATGAACTAAGCATCCTAGTCGATAAATATGTACCTACAAAAAAGACTTACCAAACAAAAGCTAAATGGATGACTCGTGCTACAATGAAAGCAATCAGGAAAAAGAGAAAAGCATGGACAAAGTATAAAGTGTCTGAAAGCGAAAAGGACCACCAGTTTTACAAGTCATGTGAAAAAGCAGCTAAGAAAAAAATTCGGGAAGCTAAATTCAACTTTGAGAAAAGGATTGCAAATGATATAAAGCAAAACCCCAAGAGCTTCTATTCTTACACAAGGTCGAAGAGGAAAGTCAAAGATGCCATTGGCCCTCTGAAGTATGAGAATGGTGACATCATACCACCAGGAAAAGAGACAGCAGAGGAACTCAATAAATTCTTTACTTCAGTATTCACAGAAGAATTTGACAACCCACCACCTGCAAGGAATGTTTTTCAGTTTGGGGATGAATCAAAACTCTCAGATATCACAGTGACACCAGAAGAGGTAGAAAAACACCTGCAAGAGCTGGATCCATCAAAGGCGGCCAGGCCAGATGATATAGCACCAAAACTCTTAAAAGAATTAGCACAGGAACTTTCGAAACCGCTTGCCTTGATATTCAATTCATCTCTTGAAGAAAGTAGTGTGCCGGAGATATGGAGGACAGCAAACATAACGCCGATTTTCAAAAAGGGAGACAGATCTCAGGCAGGAAATTACCGCCCAATCAGCTTAACATCGGTAGTATGCAAGACACTTGAAAAGATTATCCGTAATCACATTAACGACCATCTCGAGAAGTATCGGCTCATCAAAGACACACAGCATGGATTCTTGAAAGGAAGGTCATGTACAACTAACCTCATCTTGCATATGGACATGTTAACCAAGTATGTAGCCAGTGGCTTGCCAATCGACGTTATCTATCTTGACCTAGCTAAAGCTTTTGATAAAGTCCCCCACAGAAGGCTACTAGAGAAATTGAAAGCACATGGAATTGAAGGACAAGTACTTGCATGGATCCAAGCCTGGTTAACAAATAGAACACAGAGTGTTGTTGTGCAAGGAGCAAAGTCAGATGAAAGTGAAGTACGAAGTTCTGTTGTTCAAGGTTCGGTCCTAGGCCCTCTGCGCTTCCTAATATTTATGAATGACCTAGAGGACGCAACTACCTGTATAGTCAGCAAGTTTGCAGACGACACTAAGCTGTCCAACCCAGTCGCTGATGACCAAGACATACAGAGATTGCAAGAAGACTTGAACAAACTTATAGAGTGGTCAGACACATGGAGAATGAAATTCAATATCGACAAGTGTTCTGTGATGCATATTGGTCATAATAACCCCAAACATGAATACCAAATGAACGGACAAATACTCAGGTGTACAACAAAAGAAAAAGATCTTGGGGTGTGGATAACATATGACTTAAAAGTGGCAAAGCAGTGTGCAGTAGCAACAAAGAAAGCAAACCAAACACTTGGTATGGTCAAACGCTCGTTTCGATATAGGAGTCCTGAAATAATCACACAACTCTATAAGTCGTTGATCAGACCCCACCTTGACTACTGTATCCAAGCATGGAGACCCCGCCTCCAGAAAGACATCAAACTGTTGGAAGGAGTGCAGAGACGGACTACCAAGACTGTTTCTTGCATTCGACACCTTACATATGAAGAGAGACTGAAGAAACTGAACCTCACTACACTAAAGTGAGACACAGAAGAGCAGATCTAATTCAAGTCTACAAAATCTTCAACAACATGGACAAAATTAACCCACGAGAAATCTTCCAACTTGCCACACATCAGAGTACAAGAGGACACTCGCTGAAAATCCAGAAACACATGAGAGTTGATGCCAAGAAGTACTCGTTCAGTCAAAGGGTCATCCAAGACGGGAACAATATCCCTTCCTCAGCAGTACAGGCACCATCACTAAACAGTTTTAAAACAGAAATAAAGTCATTTTTGGGTTACTAAGGGCGAATAGCCCCCCTCACCCTTGCCGCACTACAATCCACTTCGGTACACTACCAAGATGGAATGTGCGGCCCTTCAGTAAGTTCAGTAAGTTTAGATGGTATACAGTAACCCGTGCCATGGAGGAAAGCTTTCCTCCAAGCATGTATAATTGAATTCCCAACAAGCAACATTTTGTTTAATGTCATGAAAGTAACTATGAATTAATGAATCAATTGCTTAATAAATTTTCTGATATAAGAATTATTTTATGATAAAGAAGAAATATTTGACTGTGCTTTTATTTGAGATTATAATGTATATAAAAGTGTATTAATATTTTTGATGATTTTTTTGGTGGAATCTTTGGTAGCTGACATACTTTGTGTATGATAGTGGGTGCATGAAGTATTTTTTAATTGATTACTTAATTCATTAACTGACATCTTCTCAAAAATTTCTTCTCATTTATTTCAAATCAGTTAAATTTATTTTGAAAAGAATGACTATGACAACAAGGATATAGATCGGTTGGATGCAAAACTATAACGCAACAAAGAATAAATTGAAAAGTAATAAAAATAGAAATTCCTTATACCCTCACTTGATGATCGATTGTAAATATGTTAACATTACTTACATATTCGCCCATCTGTAACGGGGATAAGTCCCGATTCAAGATCATCAGGAGGGTAATACCGTCTCAATCAATTGCAGGACGCATTCAACCTTATCACATGATAAGAGAGGCATCAAAGAAGGGAACAAGAAAGCCACACCTTTGGGGGTGGGTACAGTTCGTCAGTAAGATTACCTGCGTTACCTGCGCAGGATACCTAACCAGTCTCCACATGCCGCGCGGGGTGGGGGGGGGGGACGCCAGGCAAAATAAGGCAGACTAAGTAACCTGGCTGTGGTTTTGTTTGGTATGGATGTCACAGCATCTTTTGGTCTGTCGCAACTAGTGCAGTTTCCAACCAGACAAGGAAACAATCAACGTGATTCTGTCCTCGATCTTGTGTTCTGTAATAATCCAGATCTAGTATGTAACATACGACGCGGTCCGGGAATTGGTAAGAGCTATCATGATTCAGTTTAATTTAATATTAGTACTTGTAATAGATCACAAATTCTACCTCGCTCATTTTTGCAGTTTCACAAAGCGGATCAACATGATTTCCAATACACCATTAATGCAATTCCATGGGATCTTTTTGTTGATGAGAATGATATTAATTCCACTTGGGAAAATTTTACTATGCTACTTCATGCAGCAGTGAAAGATGTAGTCCCAACTGCACAAGCGAAAGGTCGTCGTCGAAAACTCTGGATCACTGCGGAAATTGTTCGTCTCTCACGCAAAAAGAAACGCGCCTATAATAAAGCAGTTTCGATGAAACACAAGAGATCATTGTGGGAAAAGTTCCAAAAACTAAACAAAGAGATGAACCAACTAACTAAACACTCATATAATGACTATCTACAATCGTTGGCACTTAACTCGTCTCAAGATCCTAAACGTTTTTGGTCTTTCATTAAGTCTCAGAAAAAGAACACAAATGTCTCTTCATTTACATATAATGATGCATGTGTGGAAACTCCATTTCTGATAGCTCAGGCTTTCAATAATCATTTTACAAGTAACTTTACTGCACCAAATGTAGCACATTGTAGTAATGATGTTGATATGTGCATGTCACGTTTGGGAATGTCCCCCCTGACCGATATTCATGTAGATGAAGGAGTCCTGAAGGAAATAATGAAGTTAAAATCTAACAAACCCCCAGGTCCTGACGGTATTTCTCCGAATTTTCTTAAACTTGCCGATCATTCAATTGCTCCAATTCTTGCAAGGATCTTTAATCTAAGTCTGCAATTGGGGTCTACTCCCAGATCCTGGCGTGAAGCCTATGTGACCCCACTTCACAAGAGCGGGGTCAAAAGTCGGATTGAAAACTATCGACCAATATCACTTTGTTCGATGCCATGTAAAATACTTGAACGTTTGATAGTTTCAAAACTCCTATTCCACTCACAAACCTACAAGATTATCCCTGACTCACAGCATGGCTTCCTTCCCAAACGTTCATGCACAACTCAAGCTGTCTCACTCTTCTCTAATTGGGCAAGAGCCTTGGACCAGCCCAAACCGCCTCGAATAGACGCAATCTTTTTGGACTGGTCCAAGGCCTTTGAGAAGGTAAACCATTCCAAACTCATAAACAAACTCCATAGTTTTGGCATATGTGGCAATGTTTTACATTGGATACAGTCTTTTTTGCTGAACCGAAAGCGATGTGTCCTCTTTGAAGGAGCGATGTCCAATTGGACACACGTTTCTTCTGGAGTACCTCAGGGTTCCGTAATTGGGCCAATTCTATTTAATCTTTTCACAGCAGATTTACCAGACACTGTATCATCTCCTCTTCCTCAATATGCTAATGACACTATTCTGTATCGCAACAATTACTCTGAAAATGACTCCCACATGCTTCAAGTTGATCTTGATAACATTGTGCAGTGGTGTGTAAATAATGATATGGTCTTAAATTCCACTAAATGTAAGGTAATGCATGTTACCAGATCTCGCAAACCAATACATGATGTGTACCTTATTGATCAGAACCCTTTGGAAATAGTGAAATCATATAAATACTTGGGAATTACCTTGTCACATGATCTCAATTGGAAAAACCATGTCCAGCAGGTTACTAAAAGATGTTCTATGCTTTGTGGTTTTATCCGTCGCGTTGTGTCATCCAGAAATCCTGTTATTCTCAAAAGATTGTTCTGTTCCCTCTGCAGACCTGTACTTGAGTACTGTTGTCCAGTCTGGCTACCGCATCAGAAAAACCAAATAGCATCTGTCGAGAGCGTTCAAAGGCGCTTCACTCGGTTCTGCTTTCCATATGAGGTCTCTAGTACTCTGACATATGGTGAACGCTTGGCACGTTTGGATTTGCCACCCCTATATAACCGTCTTGTTTACTTGTCAATATCGTTTGTTGTAAAATGCCTGCATAGAGCATATGACATACCGGAACAGTTTTTACCCACTCCAAGTCACAGGAGAACCCACACTCTCATATTTAATCATGAATTGGCTAGGTGCAACAGCCTCAGGTATTCATGCTTTTTCATGTATTTCCTAGATTTTTTGAACATCTCAAAGAAGCCGACAGTAATATATGTCTAGATACCAGCTTCTCTCAATTCCTTAATGTTCTTCGCAGTTTTCTTTTTGAGATGCCTCCCCTTGAAAATGCCTACTAGATTTATTTTTTGTACGAACGCACATTTATACAGAACATGAGCGTTCACTATCCGTCAGAGTATCCGTCAGAGTACTATTTCAAATTGTTATTACTTTAATGCTCAATATCAAAAGACAGGGCAAAATATTTTTGTAATTGTTACTGGGTTAATCATTTTTTTTTTTTTTTTTTTTTTTTTTTGGACTGTTCCTTCTTTACCTGTATTAGGAGAGGAGTGACCGAACTTATTTTGTAATTGTTACTGGGATAATCATTTTTGTTGTTGTTGACTGAGAACTTATATAATATAGTCTTTTAAGAACTCAATTATTCATATTGTTCCTTCTCTATCTATCTGTATTAGAAAAGGAGTGACCGAATATAAATTGTAATTGTTACTGGGTTAATCATGTTTTTTTTACTGATAACTTATATAATATTGTCTTTTAGGAACTTAATCATTCATATTGTCCAAATTTATATTGCATAGGTCTACTGTACCCATATTAGATTTTTCTACTCATGAGTTGGCCGGGAGATTATTTTTAGTTGTACTCCCGAGCAGCTCCATCAATATTTAACTGACAGGGTTTTGAGTATTTGAGTATTTTAATATAAATTCTATCTTACTTAATGTTCCTCTATTTATGTTTTAAGTATGTTATATATGTTTGTAATCGTCTTCACGTGCATCAGCCAATTTAGGGAGAACCTCCAGACAGGATTTTAAATTCTTTTAGGCTATCCCCAGGCATTGGCTGATGCACTTCTTTTCCCTCTATATTTTGTTATGTTTCAATCTGTTGTTTTGTCATGATTGTTTTATAATGTATTTTTGTTGCCTGGAAATGAAATAAATAAAATAAAAATAAATAAATTGCCACAAGTATTGCAACATAGCTGAAACTCTTGGATTATTCAGGTTTACGGGTCTTTTATATGTCATGAATGTTGTTATATTTTATTAATTACCAGAGTATTGTCGACCTTTTTGTAGATTATGAAAAAGGAGACGTATCCCCGTTTGTTTCTGATTGCAATGGATAATAGACCTTGCTATGTTTTTTTTTTTTTTTGGGGGGGGGGGCAATCAAAGGGCCCCAAAATGGGAAAATTTCGGGAGATGTAGATCATCAATGAATAAAATCATGAAAAATATTTCATATTTCTGCGGAAACTGTTTACAGGCTCTGTACCCAGTCCAAATGAATCATGGCTAAAGGACACATTACAAAGGAAAATGGGGGGAAATCGTGTGCGCCGTTGCTATGTATTGGATGCGTGACAAAATCAGAGGTTGTGATTATCGAGGAAAACTCAACATCGTAATTGTAAAGCGCTTAGAGATGAAATCGATTCATATCAGGCGCTATATAAGAAGCTCTTATTATTATTATTATTATTATAATCGTGAAAACTTTCTTGTTTTATTGAGCTAAAATATGCTAATTATAAGAAATTAGCTACAATCAGATAATTTGATGGAATAAAGTTGCAGTGTAAAGGTGTACGTTATAGTGTAGAGGAATTTCAAAATACGTACGCGGTAACGAACTTTGCAAGCTGCCCATTCATACCAACGATGTGCAACGCTTACGTAGTGGTCCACTGAGAGCTAGAACGCCCGAAAATGAGCCAATTTCTTATCGGCAATGATTCGACAATTCCGATAAGAGGGGTTGTCCCCTCCTTTGTAAGCGAGAATGTACCTATACCCATGATACTAGTAATACATCTCGAGATCGGAACACTGCATGCATGCACTCATGCACCGATACAGTGCTTTATACACATAAACAGTATCCACACACACTAACACACACGCTTGTACATCGCGAACATAGAGATGTATATATATATATATATATATATATATATATATATATATATATATATACATATATATATATATATACACTAGAGGGCGTACTTCCTCAAATTGATATGAATCCAAGGTCGGGCGGCCGCCATCTTAAAGAGGGCAAAAAATCTGTGCGTGCATGTTGCAGTACATGCATTTCTTATGAAGTCGATCCGACCTTGGTCTAAAGTTTCTTCCCCTTTGAGTTGATTTTGAGGAAATCGTGTCCGTTTTCGGCTGTACATCTAGAAGGAAAAATGACCGTGGTATTTAAATGGGAGGGGGTCTGATTCAATCTAAAAAAAAATATGTTAAAGCAAGTTCGTACAAAGCTTTTCTGTCAGTTGGGGGGTTGTAGGTGGGTCCGAGGGCTGGTTATTTCATGAAAATGATGACAACGGTCGACCATGGTGGTTGAATGGGCTTACATCGCAAAAAAAGGTCATCAACTAAAAAAGACATTTCGTCATTTGGTTTCACAAGTTGGGGTATTGTAAAAGGGTGGAGGTGTTACATTTTGGAGGGAAAATTATCACATTTTTTTCACCCAGCATGAAAATGATATACAGTCATAAGCTGTGCAATAATTCGTATTGTAGATAATTTATCAGACTACATGTCTGTGAAGTTTCAGCTTCTTTATGCTCATAGTTTTAATACAAAGATACTTTTAGCGGAGTACGGTAAGGGGTGGAGGATCCTACGGTTGAGGCACGTGTTAAAGTATAGGGAATTCCCATTTTTGTTACTTTCTTATTGTTTGCTGCGTTATATCTTTGCAGCCAATTGGTCTTATGGGTTGAGTGATATATCATTCTCTTGGGTATTTATGTGGTTCTAGATAAATGTGAAAAAGATTTTTCAAAAATAATTTAATCAATTGATTAATCAATTAAAACATACTTAATGCACACATCCTCATAGACAATGCATTCAAGGCATCAAAAATTGTCACATATCAATCCTACTCTATGTAAAATGTAAAGGTAACGTATACCAATGTGCGGCATTAAATCGTAATCAAACAAGGCGCGTCCATTATGTAAGAGGCCAGACGCAACAAAGTGACGTTGGAAATACGGCTGAGAAGCGCAGAAATCTATACAGCTGGCTGCAATAATAAATTAGCTCACAAAAACTCGCGTAAGAAGACTTCCCTCCAGTTGAATGGTATTGTCCGTTCGGTTGAGCAATCTATTCGTGGAGATGAAAGAATCTGATGAATTTAATGATGTTGTTAGTTAATAGATTCTCCAGACCAGATGGAGGAAATACACATTTGGGCAAGCTTATAACATTATTGTGCTGAAGTTGTAATCAGAATATGCAATTCATATAAATTGATGCTCAAAACAATGACATAGATTGTGAACTTGTCGCAAGTCTTGTGAAGACGCCGTTCACATGTTTTTATGCGATATGCATGTGATAAGCGTAAATATTGACTAGTCGAGGAAAGGACCTCTTATGATTATGTTTAAAGTGACAGGACTTTTTTTTTAATCAATTAAAATGAATGTACCATCTCTGGAAAGCTGAGAATTCAAGCTTTTAATTGCCCTGTGAACAATAAGCTATAATAGTATAATGCGGCATCGAGGATCAAAACTATGCAGCGCATGAGCTATTTTGAGAGCAAAATATACCATATTGTACAGGAATTTGATCTGACTAGGCTTTCGAATTGACACAACTGACAGGACTTTTTTTTCCCTTTGCAACAAGTTATTCCTATTTTTGAAAAATTCAGACTCTTAGCGTACTTATTCAAGTTGAAGATTTTTTTGAAAAGGTAGTTGCTCGCCACAATAAAGAAAATAAAGTGAAAACTGTCCAAAAACAAAAAAAAATCAATGGGCACGTTCGCTTTGAGTAGAATGGTAGCGCCCTCTATCTCTTAAGTTTACAACTAGAATTGATTTGTATGCAATTTTACAACAATGATTGTCATTTTTTCGCCGTTTCTTTTCATGCAATGTAAATACACAAAGTGGAAATATATTACTTGCAATACTTTGTTTGAGTTGTAATCCAAATGTAAGGGACAGGATTTCTGCTCTTTTTGCACTATTTTTTATTCTTTTTTGACACCTTGCAGGGCGGTTTAAAAAAAATTGTATTACGTGTTTATATATTTTTTTAGAAGGATAGCGTCTTATTATCACAATCCATAATGATTCATCTCATTTGGTTGAAAGATTAAGAGATTATTCTCCGGTAAAATTGTGAAGTTTTTCAAACCATTTCTCCTGTCACGTGCGTGACTTCGCAAAACGGCATGATTTTGAAAGTTCAATTTCATTTTGAAATTCCTGTGAGTTTTAAAAAGATGAAATGTCCTTATTGCTGTGAGATATGCATTACGGACCTGTTAACCAAAAAATACTACTGGAAAGGAGTCATCTCTAAAATTTCTTGCTTTTATCTATTATTTCATATCGTGATGTCGGGTCACGTGTGTGACATTTTAGTGGGTCACGTGTGTGACATACAGCAAAAAAAATCACAGCTATATGTAGGCTGTATATAGATGCCATTTAACACGAACTCTCTTGTTCCAGCTTAGCACACTGAGAACTGTAACAACTGACCCGTGTAACTTCCATCCCCGGTCTCCCCTACTTTTTAATAAAACAACGGAGAAACCTCACGACTGGTAGTTCATGACAGTTATGTTTAGGTTGTATATATACCCAACAAAAAAAGTAAGTCCCCCCTAATCAAATTGATGTAACTTTTCAACAAAGAGGAGTTTTACATATTTTATTACATGTGCTTGTAGGTAATTTTATCAGCTTACATTTGATCGAATTTTACTGAAATTCGTTTGGTCATGCTTCAATGAGTACAGTCAAAAGGCAAAAATGTCACTTTTCGAAAGTCACAAGGTTAATTTCATAGCTTTAATTTAATATTATTTGAACAAATTCAGACTTTTCAACAAAAGATATGTTCAGAAGGGTTGTTGCACTTAATTTCTAACACATCAAACGATTTTTGCATTAAATTTCACGGTTGGATGCACATGAAGTAAAATTTGCAAAAACTGCATTTTTTACGCATTTTTACTTTTAAAAATTACTGATTATGACGGAATATGCAATCTGGAAGAGTGTTTTAAACAATACTCATCAATTTATGGTTGAATGAACACTTAATAAAAACAAAAAAGGATATTTTCAAATTTCTAAGATAAGTATTGTTCCATATTTATGTAATAAAATCATTTTATCAGCATTTTTTTTTTATATGTATGTCAAATTATTTTCTTCAAATAATGTTATGGCATATTATTAAAAATTCACGCTTCAATGAACACGTGATACGTGAAAAGCCGTTTTTTCGCTTGTGGACTGAGAGTCAATTGCTTACTTTGAATAATTGTCACAGACCTTCTTGGATACTTCATTTGATTTGAGTTTCACAAAAATTCCAGGGTTTTACGCTTCAGTGAGCAGAAGTTATTAGAAAAACATGCAAATAAGAAGAAATTTCAGAGCTTTGGCCCCACTCCGTGCCTTATCAGATTACCAATTTAGCGTTTGTTCCTCTTAGTTAGTACCACCCAGAAGTTGTGTGCCAAATTTCATGGAAAAACTCTCAGTAGAATTAACAAAAATCATCAATGAAATTAAGCCGAATGTCAATTTTGTTAAAATTTTGATTTTCTCTCAATTGACATTGTGTACAATCTCGAGGCAAAAACAAACCCCAAATCAACATGCTGGAACTTTTGAACAAAAAGGTGTTGAGTAATATCGTTTGGCAGTTATGTTTATATACTCACGGACTGACTCATGTGCGAATATGAGATAAAACCTTTGCGTCATGCATGAATAAACATACGTTAAAGGCAAAAATGTCATTACAAAAGTCACAGTAGTCACCTTTAAAGTGTGCTCACTCGTCCATGACTCGACGAATAGTGCTCATTTTTTCACAAAATGTGACAATAATGTTGATGATAATATCTGATTTCAATTCTTTAAATTAAACTGTTGCATTTTACCATTTTTGGAGGCTTGAACATAATTCTTGAAATTGTGCTCACTCATCCATGAAAAATAATGAAATGTATCGGAATTGGTGTTGGATGACCAAATTTTGGATGATAAATCCACCAAAACAATTAAACACAAGGTAAAAAGGAAATCTTACAAAATTGTTATTTTTACAGCCTCCAAATTTACCCTTGTGACTTTTGAAAATGTCCATTTTTGCTTTAAACATTGATCACTCATCCATGTCTCAAGGGATCAATGTCATTTTTTCACAGAAGGTAATTAATAAGTGTAGAAAACCTCCCTCCAAATTATTGTGCTCAAAACAACCCCATTCAAAAGTTACATCATTTTGATTAGGGGGGGGGGGACTTACTTTTTTTGTTGGGTATATATAAACCCCTCAAAAAATGTCTTGCAATTCAACTTTGAGCCCTCATATCTTTTTATTTGATTGTTTATGATGGTTAAATTTGATATCATTGGAAAGTTGATTTATTCCTTGTCACATCGATACCCCATTTGTGATGGTTATGTTATGCTTGAATGCACAGTACTCGCAAACTCGAATGAAAGTCAGAAAAGGAAAGTTGCCAAATGAATGGCTATTGCTTACATCGAGTTCTTAACTGTATAAAAGGTTTTTGTGTTTCTTTGTGTTTGTTTGGTTTGTGCGTTAGGCGCTCAATACAATGTTGGATACTCTTGGTTGAATGTCAAACAATAAGTGAAAACATTGAGGAATAATGCATGACCCTTTAATGATACTCAATAGAAACTCTGCCTTTCAACAATAGCCATTTGGCATTTGGCAACTTTCCACTTCTGACTTTGATTTGTATTCGGGAATACTGTGCATTCAAGCATTGCACAACCTTTACAAATGGGGTATCAGTGTAAAGAGGAATAAATGAACCTTCCAATGGTATAAAATTAATGAATTATAGACAATTAACAAAAAAGATACGAGGACTCAAAGTTGAATTGCAAGACATTTTTTGAGGGGTTTATATATAGATGCCAGTCAGCATACCCTCTCTTGTTCCACCTTTGCACACTGAGAACTGTAACAACTGACCTCAGAACTGTAACAACTGACCCGTGTAACTTCCATCCCCGGTCTCCCCTAAATGTACATTTTGAGCAATTACTATATCCGCTGTGGTAAAACATTCATGAACTCAACCCTAATCATTCACTGGGTGTTTAGGTAGCCGACAAGACTGGGGTGGGGCGGGGAGGGAGGGGGCCATGATGTCCCGTATAAGATTAAAAAAGTGCTACCCATGCGTGTCCCTGCACCCTGAAAATGGACCCTAAACGTCTCATTGCATGGAGTCAAATTTGCACCTCTTTTCGACGTCAGACTGAAATTGGACCCAAAACGTCTCATTGCATAAAATCTATTTTGCACCCCTTTTCGACTTTACACTGTAAAAACATACCCTAAATGGCGTAAACATCGTGAAAATTTTGACTCCAAAACAACGATTTCAGCTGAAAACACCCAGAGCCTATTTTTATGAAAATGGCGATTGAAATTAAAAAAACACCCCTAATTTAAGGAAAGCGTCGACGCCGCCGAAAAGCTGAAAAAAGACCCTTTTCGACGCTTTTTTGGGGCACGCATGCTTAGCCCCTGAAAATGGACCCTAAACGTCTCATTGCATGGAGTCAAATTTGCACTCTTTTTCGACGTCAGACTGAAATGGACCCAAAACGTCTCATTGCATAAAATCTATTTTGCACCCCTTTCGACTTTACACTGTAAAAACATACCCTAAATGGCGTAAACATCGTGAAAATTTTGACTCCAAAACAACGATTTCAGCTGAAAACACCCAGAGCCTATTTTATGAAAATGGCGATTGAAATTAAAAAAACACCCCTAATTTAAGGAAAGCGTCGACGCCGCCGAAAAGCTGAAAAAGACCCTTTTCGACGCTTTTTTGGGGCACGCATGCTTAGCACATCATGTGTGAGTGACCCCCCCCCCCCGGAAAATATTCCGGCTGTTGATCGCGCGAGCGCTG